>JAODUD010000039.1:16686904-16701616 GCA_026784285.1 Stomatorhinus walkeri | reverse complement strand
GGCGAAGCTGTTCAGAGCTGCCATGATGAACAGGCGATTTTAATATGACCGAAGTTGCCCAAAGTACATGTTTCTCAATGTTGCAAATCATCTAAATAAACGAGTTTGAAAGAAATCGAAAGTTTGTTTAATTGCTTCTTTGTGAAAAGCAAAATAGTAGTGTGTAAATAAATGAAACCCTTGCTTTTCCCCCTGATAAACAGTGTTTCCTGTGGTGTTCAGTGTGCGCAGTGGCGGGGAGAGAATTAACATTATGGGGACTACAGAGGCGCGAGTTACAGCTGTTTGAACTATGGCAAGCTGTGACCCCATAGGCTGTGGGTCTCTGCCCTTCCTCATCTGTCACAGTCTTACAAAAGAGACACGAAGAAAAGTATTGCGAGTGTGGACGACAATGGAAAAACAGGCGAAATCATAAAGCGGAGGACAGGATCACAGGGAATAATCACGTTTTCGGGTGTCGCGGATAGGACCAGGTAGTCAAAAACGTCTTTTGGCCAGAGACGAGAAAAAGAAACGAAACTAATCCTCGAGACGGGGAAATCAGGACGTCCGCTCCTCTAGCTCAGCCAGCAGAACATTGCCCTAACAAGACACGAGCCGTGAGTCGCAAACCCGGAGAGTCCATGTAAATTGTAACTCTTCCCGCTATTGTTGGTGGCTTTGATTAAAAATGTCGGATAAATGTTTCCTGGCTTGTGCGCCGCTTTGGACTAAAGCGTATGCTACATATGTAAAACGTGATCCACCGAAGGTGAATCGGACATGGGACGTCGAGGCAGGATAGGACGAAGCTTTACCGAAATGTAATGCACGAGTCTGGCAGTGAACGTCGACGGGTGTCCCGACTCAAGCGACGAAAATTTGATCTATTAACGTAATACCAGCAGCGATGATTAGCCGGGTGTACTTGACCGCCAAGAGATGTCGCTCATGTGCTCGTTTCATTCGCCCTCGGACGAAGAACCCATGGACGTAACCGAATCTTGTAAGTTTCCTATCTTTTATACCTTTTAGAGAATTAAATGAAATGTAACTGAACTATCAGGGGCTGATGCTGAGCCTCGATGAGAGACTAAAATTTGACATGGCCATTGTCTACCAGCATTTTAACACTTATTTTATTGTTATATAGATAGTGGTGTCATGTTAATGTATTTACCATTTACCCATTCCACCACGCCCCCAGTGATCAGCACCGCACACGGTCTCAGTGTACAATAGTTTTTATCAATCAGATATCCCGGAAACACTTAGCTTGCTCGTCCCGTGCTTCGGTCAAATATTACCCTAAAAAGCGGAATGCTGTATCGCTAGGAAGACACCGCATGATGTCTTTGCTGTTGACACACTGATGGGGCTGGGGAGGGGCGGAGCGTGGTAGAAACGGGAGGGGTTACTGCCTATATAAACAGGTGTCCAAAAGTCGCGTTCTCAGTTGGAGTCAGAGCGTAGTTGAAGGTGCTGATATACCTCGGATGAGAGCACGCAACACTTTTTCTAGATTTTTCTATATATTGGGACATTTGTTGACAGAGAGTTTTTGCCTTTCATACATGTTTCTGCCTTCACTGAATCAGATGCCTTTAATTTTGGGAGTTATCTCAATAACTGTACATGAAAAATACATTTTTTATGTTTTCAATCATCTGTCATTACAGTAGAAAGATCATATTTAAAATAAATCATTTCCATGACTGTCTTCCTACAGACTCCACTAGTCACGGATCTACTGTTGGAGATGTCACCGTCGCGGGAAGCAGCTGCCAGAGCGACCCGTATACCGGTACCACCCTGGGCATCGCGGCCATGGTGCCAGAAGCTCCTGGCAACCAAAATCGCCACACCGATGACTGGGAGCTGGAAGCACTCGTATATGAATATTGCCTGCAGCTGCAGTTCATAAGGAGCGTGTCCCGCATGCATATGATTGATGGGGAGCTGCACTACAGGTGTGCCGGTTGCCTGAGATTCCACCACAGCCTCGGTGCCCTGCATAGGCACATTGCCCTCGGCAGGCAGGAGGGATTCAGTTGCTGTGTTTTCTATCGGGCGACCTGGGACATCCATCTCAGGGATGCAGAGAAACCCCAACAATAGATTGTCCTGATGTGCTGCAGGAAACGCAAGCGGTCGGCTGACAGCTCCGCATGTACATGCAGCCCTACGGCAAAGAGGAGGCGGCTGCACGGTCCAGTGTAGACCAGCATTTGGGAACGGAGATCAGCCCGACACGGGACAACTTGTGAAGCAGTTCTGAGCTGCTGTAGACATTCCACGAGCTCAGGGTTCTAATAAAATTGTAATGTAAATTGCTGAGTGATGAAGCCTTGCTTCTGTCTGTCATTGTTCTTGTCCTGGCACATTTCTGAAACTCGGGAAAGCAATTTCAAAACATCTAAAACGTTCTAAATCAGGAGTCCCAACATCAGTCTGAACAGGCCCCGCATGGCAGGGTGGGGGAGGTGGTAAGGGGGTGTTGCCCCCCCCCAGGTGGACTGCCCCTGAACGATTGGGGAACTAAAAATATTGGAGAAAAACTTAATTGGTCTGGGGTGGGGGAATACGATGTGCCTACACTGGGCCCAAAATCTCCAGCAACACCCATGAGTACAGTGACCCAGACACAATGTTTTACTTTTGTTGAATTAGGATTTTCATTATAATCTACATTTATAAGTATCATGAACTTAACTCCTCATGAAAACAAACATTCTAATTTCACCAAAGTTATCCAAAGTTATTTTTGTTTTATCTTTGCAATATTCCAAATCATTTCGAATAAATCATTGTGAAAGAAATTTAAACAGCTTGTTTGATCTCGTGTTTCGAAAAAAAGCAAAATGATAGATCGTATAAATGGTGCCCTCTTTTGATCCCCGAAACACAAGGCTGCCTGTGCTGACCGGAGCGCGCGTTGGCGCGGAGCGTATTAGCAGTGGGTGAAGTGGAGCGGCTCGTATTCCAGCTCTTAGCATTAACAAGGCGTGACTGTGGCTCTCTGATTTTCCTCATCTGTCCGGGTCTAACAGAGAAACGAGGAAAAGTATTCCGAATGAGGACGACAATGAGAAACCAGGAGACACGCAAAGCCGGGAAGAGGACGACAGCAGACCGCCTTTAGTGTCGCCGTTAGTATCCGGTAGTCAGAAGCGTGTTTTGGCCAGAGGCGAGAAAGAAAGTGAACTACTGGAGAAACGAAACTATTAGAGGAGACGGAGATATCCGGATTTCCTCTCATGTAGCTCAGCCAGCAGAGCATTGCCCTAACAAGACACAAGCCGTGAGTCGTGAGTGTAACTCTTCCCGCTATTGTTGGTGGTTTTCATTTAAAATGTCGGATAAATGTTTCCTGGCTGGTGCGCCGCTTTGGACTAAAGCGTATGGTACATATGTAAAACGTAATCCACCGAAGGTGAATCGGACATTAGAGGTATTAACGTAACGCCAGCGAAGACTCGCAAAGTTTTCCTTCACGTCGAAAATAGTTTCCTTAGGAAACTTTGCACTCATTTCACATGGCAATTTCTTTGGTGTTTTCAATCATCTGTGATTAAAGCAGACAGATCATATTGAAAATAAATATTTTCGACGACTGCCGTCATACAACCTCCAGTAATCAAGGATCTTCTGTTGGAGATGTCACAGTAGCAGGAGACTACTACTGGAGCGAGCCCCGGAGCTCACAGGGCACCATGGACGGCCCGATGCGCATCAGGAAACGCAAGCGGCAGTCTGACAGCGCCGCAAGTTCTACCGGCACAAAAGCAAAGAGGAGGCGGCTGGACGATCCGGTGAAGACCAGCATTTGGGAACGGAGATCAGCCTGACCCGGGGCAATTGGCGAAGCTGTTCAGAGCTGCCATGATGAACAGGCGATTTTAATATGACCGAAGTTGCCCAAAGTACATGTTTCTCAGTGTTGCAAATCATCTAAATAAATGAGTCTGAAAGAAATCGAAAGTTTCTTTAATTGCTTCTTTGTAAAAAGCAAAATAGTAGGGTGTAAATAAGAAGTGAATAAGAAGAATTTTTTTTATGTTGTTTTCATTAATTTCTCAAGTAACGAATTACTCCTAGGCCTCCCCCGCTGCCCGATGTCCCGGCTGCGCGACCGCCCCCTCCTCCGCCTCCTAGACTATCTCATCATCACTCCTCCTCGGAGGAGCTTGAATGGGACGCCTTGGGGATCTACCTCCTGCGCCCCAACAACACTGGGGATAAAGGGCCTCCTCCACCATCACCCCAGCATTGTAGAGCTCGACCGGGTCCCCGACTGCCTGTGTTCCGGAGAAGGAGAGGATATAGACGCAGGGAACGGCTCCCACTCGCCCTGTCCCCTGGCTCGCCCTTGCTCTCCCCAGCTGTGGCTCTGTGGCTGCCCGCGGGTCCTGTGGCTCCCGTCCAGTTGTCGCCTGCGGGTCCTCCTTCAGGGGCTCATCTCCCGCCTGCTGTCCCACCATCAGTGCCTCGTTGGCCTTCTCCGGGTCCCCCTGACTCAGCTCGACAGATGAATGCGGATCCCCCCGCTGCGGCTCGGCACCGGATGGTTCCTTTCCCGGCTCTGGCTGCGCTATCGCCTGCCGCGGCTTCCCCCTCCTTCTTGCCTGTGCCAGTGTCCCCTCCGCCTTCCTCCTCGTCTCCCCCGGTGCCCCCTCCGTCTTCCTCCTCGTTTCCTCCATTTCTCCCCCAGCATGTCTCCTCCTCCCCTGTGTGGTCCCCTCCAGTTCCATCCTCCCGTCCACCTGTGGCCCCTGCAGTCGCCTTCTCTAGCCCATCAGGGTTCCCTCCGGCTCCCCATTGTCCGCCCCCCTTTGTTGCTCTGCCTCCATCCTTTGTCCCTCCTGTTTCTGATCCTCGCCCCTCCGTGTCTCCTTTGTTCGCTCCTGGTCCTATTGTTCCTCCATTCTTTGTGCCCTCTGTGTCTCCCTTCTTGGTCTGCGTTCCCTGTTTTGTGTACTTCCTGTCCCTGTGCTTGTTCTGTGTTTCGGTTTTGTTCCCTGTGTCCCATTGATGTTTTTTGCTCTTGTTTTTCAGGTTCTGTTGTTCCGGTCTCGTCTCGTCCGTCGCTTCCCCTGAAGCACGCCCGGAGTGTTTTCCATGGTTTTAAGTAATTTGACAAGTAATGTATTGAATTACTGTAAACTTTTTTGTTGGATATTTCTGTAAAATTCCACTTGTGGTAAGTGAGTAATCATCTCTGAAACATCTGATAAGAGAGAAATTCATTTGTGTGGTTTTCAGTAACTTTTCAAGAAATGTATTGAATTACTGTGTACTTGTCTGCCATGTAGTAGTTTAGTAATTTTTAAAAACACTTATTGATTTGATCTATTCTGGTCATTGGAATTTTCTATGAAATTCCAATTGTAGTAAGTCAATAATCATATCTGGCAACTACTATTACCTTTGAAAGGTCAATAATTGGTTTACTATATATGTGAAATTATTGTATCTTTTTTTTTAGGATTTAATTTTATTATAATTTAAAATTGTTTATTCTTCTTCCAAGTGTCTTTTTGGAAGAACTTCACAGATTTTCGTGTTAGAAAATCTTAGCAGAAATGCTCCAGTAGCAATATTAGTTTCCCCTGTTCGTACTGAATGCACTCTGTAGACGGTTCCTAGCAAAAGGCTGCGCATCCAATGCTGGTTTATGTGTATGTGAACATATCAGTCACTATACCATGCTCTTGGAGCAGTAGACACCCAGCTTAAAGACATAGCACAGCTGGAGAGTGGACTCTGGTTGCAAACTCATGAGCATACATGACAGGAACCAGTGGAGGGCTACCATAATGGTGCCGTGACACCCTGTCCGCATCCCTCAAAGATGCAAACCACATAAATTCAAGTGGTCTTAATGTATATCCATTCACCAACTTAAATATGCCGGGGGCACATTTAATTATATTTCTATCCGGATGTCTATTGAGGACAGCCGTCTAAAAACTCTGGCAATATTAAATAATGGACTTCTCCGGCATATCTTTTCTTTTCCGCTACTTAAACATTCGAAGTTTGCAATTATTGCCGCCAAGTATTGTCGTTGTAAATATATATCACGTGACTGCAAGGGACGAATAGGTGTGCCGTTAAGTGTTTCCGCATGCGCAAATTACACATCCGGTATGTACGCCATTTCCAACCAAGTTCCTATACACCACACCCCTTTGTCACAACCACGGTCCAGCTGCGCTCTGGCTGTCTTTTGCTTTGCCTAACGTTGTACTGCCCCGGCTTTGCGAAATTCACAAAGTTAGAGATATCTCTGAGGTCATTTGTCCGCTTTGAAACTTACGCTCTAATGTTTCACGAGCAGCAGACCTTATAATTAAAACGATCATTCATACTTTATTTATTGTCGTCACTAATTCGTGCTAGTCAAGTAGTTATGACAGACCAACTGTTTTGAGATAATTTGTCGAGTATGTCTCCTCGGTATTTTTTTTACGAGCCATAGTAAACTCTTTAACAGGCTAGATGTTTTTGAGGTATGCCGAGTCTGCTTTAAATCAGCTTTGTGTAGACATGCAATACAGGAATAGCGATACTTGATGCTTAAAATTCCCATACTCTGATAATATTATTTTAAATTATTATTACACAAGCCGTAGCCGAATCGTTTAGTAAAGCTTGTGCATACGTGGTCTTGATAGATTAGACGATATCCAAGAGAAAATACAGTACAAACTCCTGCAGTTCTCAGTCTATCACTGCATCATTGTGTAGTAGATGTGTGTCCGGATGCATTAGTTTATCATGACATTTATACATGTATACCTTTTTGCATGTGGAGCTATATCATACACAATAGCTAGTCTTGTGCTACAGACAGCCTTTAGCAATTACGCGTAATGTGGCCACGTATCTAACCGTCTCCTGCCCCAGTAAATTAGGTTCTCTGTAGGTTATGAAACGAACCAGGCGCACAGCCACCAGCCACGTAGTAAATTTACACGTTTGGATGGGCTCCCCCAGTTGGAGGAATTCGCCGAGAGCTTGTTCTGGCTACGGGTATGAAACTAACGTTCCCTGGTTCCTCCTGACCCCATCAAAGTGTCCTTCGAGCAAGACACTGAACTCTAAATTGCTCCCGGTGTGCAGGTTGCCGCCTTGTATGGTAGCCTTCGCCACCGCATGTATTGTAAAGCACTTTGAATACTCGTAGGAGTAGAAAAGCGCTATATAAATGCAGTCCATTTACCATAACGTTGCCATATTTTTAAATGGAGCTTGTTTTGTGGAATTCCATGTCAGCTGACAACCAGCCAATCACAATGGGAGCCTGTGGCCGATGGGATCTAACAAACTGGAATTGGGTTGGAAAGTGTATGCACGCCTTCACATGGGCAGCGCCGAAAATTGTAATGTGTCGTACACATCCGCGAAAACAGCATAGCAAGTGACAGACAACTGGTGTGCTAGCGGTGCAGATACATCCCACAATCCTTCAGAGCTGTATGAGAAACGAACACCGTTTGTTTCCTTTAGCAAATGTGTTAATCTGTATTAATTAGACTATCTGGAGCCACAATCAGTCGTGGACATGTTTTGAATTGCATTCCATAATAAATGACCATTTACTAAAAAATGAAAATGAAATGGTGCTTTATTTTCATTTTGCACAAGTATCAAAAGATGTTCTGGATTTGAACAGGAGACTTTCCAATTACAGACAGAGTGACAGCCACACAACCCCGCCTTTCCTCCATGCAGTTTCCTTCATTTAATTGATAAATATAACCCATGTCCACTTGATACGTTTGGCTTAAGCAGCAAAAATACATTTAGTCCAAGTGTCTTCCTATGTTGGGGGTGTTACATAAACAAGATATAATTTAAGCAAAATTTAACTTAAGCCAAATGTAAGGATTGTCCAATAGGAATGTCACTAAACATTCTATTAATTTACTTAACGTTTCCAAAAACACTCTTTTTAGGTTGTCCGGAAGGTGTTGCTTTTACGTTTAAACATTTTGGGACGGTTGTTTCCACTTTTGTTGTAATGTCTCATTTGAAAAAATGCAGCAGAATTGTTTACCACACTCAAACCAGGCTTTGGGGGCCCTCTGTGGGCCACAAACCGTCACTACACTGAATATTAAATAAACTTGGTATTAATTTAGGAGATGATGAAGCAGTATGTTCCCTAACCAGCTTTCTCGCTGATGCCTTCTGACTCTTCTCACCAGCCTTTTATTTAGTTTTTGAAAAAAGCAACTTTTTAATCGGCGCCTCCGAGTCAACCAGGAGATCCCTGCCAAAATACGTGTGTGTGTGAAATTCTGTTGTTAAACCTGTGTGTTCATGGCCGACACACCAAACTGTGTGTTATCCTTTCCAGTGTGTGTCTTTCAGCTTCTGTGCTGGCTGTTGAAACAGTGCTGCTGGACTCAAACACTTCACATTTACATTCCCTTCTACCCCCAAGTGCATTTGTATGAGCTCAGGCTTCTGTACTTTCTTGCCTCAACCGCCTCTTTGAGAGTCTTTGGGTTTTGTTATTCAGTTACTCCTCAAGCCATTTCGGGTTTGTTTTTTAGCATAAAACTTGCCATCGAAAACATGGCAACTTAAAAATCTACATACAGATTAGTGTTTTTGGTAAATAGCAAAAAAAATCACACCATAATAATATAAACAGTATTTATTTCCTTATGTTTTTATCACATTTTAAAAAAATTGCGGGATATAGTTAAAAAAAATGCCTATTTAGACGGGCTGCTACTCGGATTTTTCACATGAAAGTCAAGTGGGGCTTTATTGTCACACCAACCCTATTCAGTACATGGCATGAAAAGATAAAAAGTGATTTTCCATTTCTAAATGGAGCCAGAACTATTGCATGATTACTTTAGTAGACAGAAAAGTGTCTCTGATCTGCCGCAAAGGCCCATTCCATCATCACCACCAAATTCCAGTGGAAAATGTTCATTTTATGGTACTATAACTCCTTCACATCATAAGCTCTCTTGTCTGGATCAAACTACATATATTTGATAAATATTTGAAAACCAACATTAAACCACAATCAATAAAATCAAGTCTTCCTGCCCATTTTTATGGCGTGTGGGTTGTACTGGTCTTCTTTCAAAACGAACTGGGTTACATTTCTTCCACACAGGAAGACTGATAATTCGCCATATTTACCAGCTTGTCTTTTTGTTCCCAGTCACAGTAAAATGCAGGAGTAAAACACCAGAGATACGGTGCTGTATGCAATTGATGGTCAATTTGTTTTTCAAACTTGAAACAATATAGCATTGAACCAGAGAAAACCATTTACATTTTATTTAGTTGGAAGGCATTTTTTTGAAGTGAGGTATAATTGAGAAAGCAGGCAAAGGAGAAGCTGACTTCGCTTACAGACCCATTGCTGAAATCACTCTATTGACCCTGGAACTTAAGCCAGCGACCTTCTGCTTAGAAGACAGCATGCATACCTGCTGTGTCACTCCCCACCACATATAGACTGTGACCAACATAGGTTACAGCATGAGGTTTAAAAGCATCGCGGATGCATGTATAACGGTTTGAGGCTGATTCTAAACAAGAAGAACAAGCACTCGAGAGCTGAAGGGTAAACAGTGACAGTGAGGAAAATGGGTTTGTGTTCCCCAGCCTTGAAGTGTTCACCCCCACAGAGAAACAAGGAACCAAGCCACCCCCCCCCCCTCCAAAGACAAGCTGCCTTTGATCTGGATGTGGATTCACAAATCCACTGGCGAATGCTCCAGCTGCTGCTGGTTAGGACTAAGCACACTGTAACCGTGTCCTTCCATGGCCGTGGGTCCGAGAAGGCGTGGCCTTCATGCTCCTCTTCCTGTACCCAGAATTCTGCACTTGTTTGCCAAGGTTGACGGCCACCTCTGACACACCAACCCTCGCTTACACTTTCAGTATAACCCCCTCAGAGTAATTCAGCCGCTTACATACTCTTCAAAAGAAGGCTTCATTTATATGAAAACAAATTTGACAAGGCTGACAAAATCTTCCTTTGAACGGTAAATGCTGGGAAGAAAAAAATGTTTCTGGCTATTTGCACAACATATGCTTTCCACAGTATTGCAGTCAGAAATACGTAAGTACGGCTTTTTGGGGATTTTTCCTGTGGATTATGCTATAGTATGATGACAAAATAACTGCAGGCATAGCTTATGTCTACAGGCAAAGTCTCCATGACAGTTTTGACAGCACGGGAAACTCGGCTGTGCTCTGTAGTGTGAAACATCTTGCTGCAGTGCTGTATAAAACGAATGGCTTGTGCTGGAAAACTCCATCTTCTCAAAGATCAGTCGTGCTCTGTGGCACATACTTTTAGATAGCATGCAGACTGCTTCACCTCCTGAACTTCACGCGTGAGCCTCTGCTAAGCAAACAGTGTAAGCCTGGTAAATACCTGTCGATTTGATGAGTGAAAAGCGTATGACCCAACATCAGCATCACACTGTAGTTGTAATGTCATGATCTGAGACAGACAGCTGATGGGAGAGACTCAGGGGTTGGTTTATTGTGTGAACTCAGTCACTCACTGACGTAACTCAATTACCACTGGTAATTTTATTTTCCTGTCCCATGGGGTGAATCCACAGTAACAGTGATAGAGTTTTAGATGAAAAGCTGGTTTTGGTGTCAATCACTCCTGTGAAATTTCAGCAACAGACTAAGACAGTTGTGCTGCTCCAAGGATTTTTATATAAGGTTGTTTCTATCTATCTATCTATCTATCTATCTATCTATCTATCTATCTATCTATCAAGTCCGTCCGTCCGTCCGTCCATGCATCAGCGTACTGGCAGCAGTGACCTGAGCAGCAGTGCAGTGACTGATACAGTGAGCTTGCTCAGTCCTTCCATCGTGGCTCTGGAGCGCCCCCCACTGGAGTCTGTCAGGTTTGGGCTCGTCGAAGGCCGCTGTGCTGTTCCGTGTCACGCGTCAGCAGTTTCTGCTCACTTTTTGCTTGCAGAGCAACGCAGATGCAGTCCAGGGATTACACCCCATTCCTAGCATCATGCAGTGCTCTTGCCCCCCCCCCCCTTCCCAGCACCGGTAGGGTGTGCAGAGGCAGTAGAGGTCCCATATATGCAGAGCGACGACCCCTGGGAAGACATTTTCATATTTCACACGCCTGTCACTTCACTGCATCGCTCCCTCACTCGCATGCCTGTTTTCTGGCCTTCGGCGTTTCCGTGTACGACCCGGATGGTAGCGAGCGACAACACACCGGCAGTGCCACTTGTCTTAAAGCGAATTTTAACATTTGTCAGGAAAAAGACGCTCAGAGCCAATGGCCCATCTTTCAGAATGGTCCAGTGGAACAGAACTGGAGCAAACAGCACGCGTCAGATACACTAGTGGGTGTTCGGGGCTGTGAGGACCCCAAGATGAAAAAGAAAAATGAAAACCATGTGACTCAACTTATATAGCAAAATGGTCAGGCAAAAACAAACATTACATTACGAATAAAATAATAATAATAATATACACATATATACACACAGTGCACTTGACAAATATCTGTTGCTATAAATGTTGTTTTTCAAATCACTTGACTGTCAAATTGTTGCAAAAGTCAGCAAGGATTTCAGGGCCTCGATTTAACGATGTAACGATCGTGAGAACACTGAGTGGAGAACGATGGGAAAGTTAATTCATCGAGCCTTTTTCTTCAAGGTTAATTGTTGGCCTTTGACATTCTTGCAGTTAAATTAAATTTTACTGTAAACTCTGCTCACTGTACAGCAGGTTAAAACCACTGATGTTGGATTAAAAAAACGCATGACAATTAGTGAGTGTCCCTCGCGGTTTCGCCGCCACGGGCACGCGTTAGCAAGGCTATAGCCGTAGTACCTGTGAGCGGAAGATTAAAACGGGTGCTGGGCAGCCTTCGGTCTTTAATTAATACTCTCGGCGGAGACTCGCATTCATGTAAAGGACAGGAGAACTAGAAAGGGAATAAATTAATTGCTTCTTTTCGTGTTTTTCCCTCTAATTTGTAAAGTGTGTTAACCGATGCAGGAGAAGAGACTCCTTGAATTAATAATGGGAATTGCACAGAATGTCAATTTATTTCTCCTTAAATTGGCAGGAACCGCAATTCTCATAAAAAATCCAACGCTGCTCTTACAACGGGACACGAATAGCGAGAGATTGAGTAATTGTTAATTTTTCAGTAAGGGAAAACAGGAAAAATATTATATATATGAATTGAGACCAGTATGTCAAATGCTGTGAGGAAGATGGGTTTCTGTCACTGTTAGGGTATCAGACATTAACAGCTTCTGTCAGTCTGCTGACAAAATGATGGCAGATATTTCCCAGGATAGTGAGATGACTGCTGGCGTTTGTCAACAACCCCCGTCACAGCGGAGGCAAACAGAGCGTGTCTGTGCCGATGACAGCTTTGGCACCGTGCTCCCCTGAGCTCTCACCAAGGTGTTCAGAGGGAGTGTGGGAAAAAAACCCTATGCTTCTGCAGCACCTTTCATATTAAATTGCAGGAGGAAAATGAGCTGTCACTCCAATTCCCATGATGCTTTGCTGTTTAGCATAACTCCACTGTGTGGGCCAGCGTCAGTTGGTCCTGACTCAGACAGATAATTAAGTAAAGCTGCATTTTTCTCCTCTTTTTTTCCGAGACGGCTCCTTTCCCCCTCATTTGCATTTTTAGCCAGAGGCAACCAGTTAAGAAAAAACCTGATGGAAAAAGGGTAAGAAGCCAATTAGTTAGATGGATGGATTCCTGACTGACAGGTCTCTGGTACCGGAATCCCAGAATTCATTTAATTCCCTTTTTTCTAGTCTTATGAATGTTTGGACAAACATCATCACATTGTCTGCTGGGGAACGCTTAGGTCTGCTTTAGCATTAGCTGTCTGAAAGTGCTGCACCCCCCGCCCAAAACTCGACCCCCCTGTTTCCGTTTGTTGTTCAGTTTTACGGGGCTTAGCTGCTTGGCATTGATGATGCAGCTTCACTGCGCTCTATCAGTCTGAAGAGTGATTATTATGCTGCGACGAGGTGCCTCTCTTCTTCATCCCTGCAGGTCAGGACCGGAGGGCTTTGTTTGCAGCTACCCCCACATACACACCCCCCATGTTGCCCGTGAGGGACAGGGGATGGGGTTCTGGGCAACCATTTTGGTTCAAGGCACCACATTAGTACCCAAGCTGGGGGCGGACAGAGATCCTGTTTGCTTAAAATAGACAGAGTGTGATACGGCAAACCTACTGCTGCTTCATACGGGAATGGCGACAAGATGTAGATTACGATGAGGTATCAGGTGAAGGACTGAGGAGATCTTCGCAGTTTATGTCATTTGCGTATTGGCTCCCCAGATCATTCCATGGAAATGAACAGTGGGACATAGGTGTAGGTGAGCCAGTATCCCGTACAGCGTTTGGGAACGTGTGACATCATGTCACCCAGCAAACACGTCTCTAAGGAAACACCTGGATGTTGTGCTGCCACTTTGGACTGCTTGCGGCATCCACAGACCAAGCCATTGAACCGCCACGCCAGTCTGCTTATGCCTCCCACAGACGGAGCCGCTGTACTGGCCAGTCTGCTTACGGCTTTCGCAGACCGAGCCCCAGTACCGCCATTCCGGTCTGTTTACGGCTTAAACAGAATGATCCGCTGTACCGCCACGTCAGTCTGCTTATAGCTTCTGCAGACATGACGGGACAGTGGCTCGGTCTGCGGAAGCCGTAAGCAAACTGGGCAGAATGAAAATTTATTCTGTAATTCTAAGACCACTTTTTGGAAAAAGAAAATATGTAAATAAGATAGATCCGTGTATTAATTGCAACCCAACTAAACTTGAAAAGATGTGGAAAGGTTTTGGACTGGAAGGATGTGAAGTTCAGGCCCAACTCGTTACTGCCACATCAGATGAACATGTCTAACCAGCACCTTCATGGAGGTTCTGCTCTCCACCTCTTCATTCCTCTTCCCTTCACATCTCTTTCTTCCTACGTGCTATTTTTTTGTTCGTTTACCTTTACCTGCAATGAAAATTAGCAGCAGTATGTTCATGCTGATATAACTCAAGATGTTTCACTCCACCAACATGTCAGTGATATCATGCATAAAATATGTCCAAGATATAAATGGGAATTTAAAATTAATAAAGTATTCTCAGTACTTTTTACATTAAATGTCTAACTTGAAAGGTAAATCCAGTATAAAAATTAAGCTGATTTCCCCCCAAAACATAACATATATGTCTTATTTAGAATCCCCAATATTTTGAAGCTTGTTCAGCATAATAAGTGGAAAACCAAAGTATGAATGTAACTGTAAAGGACAGACAAATGCAGGGCTACCTTTGGTTTTTGTGTGTATGTCTTTAAATGAGTAATGGTGTCCAGTGAGTCTCAGCATGGTGACTCAGCTTCAGCCTCTGTGTTTATATGAATATTGCTGTTAACTTACCTATGGCCCTGTGTTCAGTGAGATTCAGCAGAGTGACTCAGCTTCAGCCTCTGTGTTTATATGAGTATTGCTGTTAACTTACCTATGGCCCTGTGTTCAGTGAGAGTCAGCAGAGACTCAGCTTCAGCCTCTGTGTTTATATGAGTATTGCTGTTGCCTTACCTATGGGCCTATGTCCAGTGAGACTCAGCAGAGTGACTCAGCTTCAGCCTCTGTGTTTATATGAGTATTGCTGTTGCCTTACCTATGGGCCTATGTCCAGTGAGACTCAGC
>JAODUD010000039.1:16664968-16678070 GCA_026784285.1 Stomatorhinus walkeri | reverse complement strand
GGACCCTCCCCAAAGAAATCACACACACACACACACACAAACGCACACACACACAACAATGGGCAGGATTTTGCGCTTCAATTAGTCTTCATGGATCAGTGCGGGTAAATAAGGGAGAGAGCGATGGGCCAGATGAGGCCTGACTGGGGAGCAGCACAGAACCGCTTCATAGACGCTGGTCTGGTCAGGATCAATAGGCAGGCTTTAAGCCCTTTTTACAGCTTATCAAGATCGCGCTGCAAAATGTCGCCTAAAAGGGACACTGTCCCGCCTTTAATGGACTCCATTTGAAATCTACTGAAGAGAGATGACATAATACAACAGTATTTCCACACTTATCATTCATCAAAATGATCCTGCTCCCGTTTTAACGCATTACAGGAAGCTGTGAGCATAGTATTTCCAGCGCAGTGGTGCCAGTTAGCCATTAGCGGTTAGCCGATGATAAATATATCCATTCCAGGGCTGGCCCTTTGTCAGGTGTCTCGGCGGTTTGCCCTGGGCCCGAGGCTTCCGGATTTTTCTCTGGGCCTGTTCCACCTCTCTGCTTTTCTCTCGTTTTTCCCACCGAATGTCGCTGTGAGACGGGCCAGGACGCCCCCACCGCCTGCAGAGCCCCAACCCTTCATAAAGCAAAAGCAACAGCGGATCAATACAATTTTAATCTTGCCGTCACACTGTATATCCATACAAGATAAGATGTGGAGGGGGCCGATTCATTTTTAATGAGGGGCCGCACAGATGGTTGTGTGTTGCTGAAAAACAGGCTCCGCCGGCGTCGTTTGTTAAGTATAATTACCGCAGGAAGCCTTTCATGACTGTACAATTCAACCGGAATATTCTCTCGTGGTTTTTTTTTTTTTAATCATGTTTCTGAGTACCTGAAATACACATTTTGCAAAAATGCAGGAGGACAAATGTGTTTCTTGTACAGATTTTGCACATATTTTGGACGGCTGCTCTGCACTGTTCTAAGGAACAGATTCACATTCACACTCCTCAACCTTTTGAGAAGGTGAAGCAGTACACAATATATAAATATACATATACAATATTACAATGTGCATATACAATATCCAAATGTACTGTACTAATATAATTCCCAAATACAAAACACTATGAAATACAAATACAATGCAGCTCAAAATACGCATTGCAGCCTCAACAGCAATAAATCAAAACCATGTTCATACTTTTCACTGCACACATTTCACAGCATAATGGCTATGGCCATGACCACGGCCCGGGGGGGTCAAGCTACATGTTAATGATGGACGTGCAGTCTCCCATCAGCTACACCTCACATGTGGGGACCTTCGTGGGATTTTTTTTCAAAGTCCGAGTTCAGAGAGTTAGGGCTAGCCAGAGCCTGCCTGTCAGAAGCCGGAGGTTTTACTGAAGGATTCGTGTGAAAATGCATGAATGCGGTTGTTTGTTTCGCTGTCTGTATAAATTTTGCATGGTTGTGTCCTTTTACATACATAAAAAATGAGATAAGATGAAAAATAGAATTTGGGAGCAGCATCAGTCTCAATGTAGACTGCTGACAAATAGGCAATTATGTAGGACGGGCACACGGCGAGGTCAGAAAGCAGGGGAGAGACACGAGGGCTTCTGGGGGCTTTGCAGCGGTGAGACTGTAAACAACTGCAAAGGTACAAACAAGGACAGTCACTGAGACGTGCTGCAGATACCCATGTGCCCATGCTCTCTACCCAAATATGAAGTGAGGGCCAGTATTTATAATCTGTTGGAATATATTGGCTTAAGTGTTTCTCTCTCCACTATTGAGAACTATTTATATGTATTGGGACACCCCCTATGTCCACACAGGATGGCATCAAAAGACCTTTAATAGACTTCAAGGAGGTTTACGCTGCAAGGAGTTCTATGCTGATAAAAGGTCTATACTGAATGGAGGTCTTTACTGAGGAGAAGCCTATGCTGAGGGGAGGTCTATGATTCTGGCCTGAAGAATGTACAGCAGTTTCTGTGCTCATTTGACTGCCTTATAGCGTATTACTATATAGAAGTGTGATATATCAGGGCGATCAGCCTGATTCTCTAAATGCTAGAGAGACGCCGCTGAGATTGGGTCATGTCCTTGGCTGCAGACCGCCAGGAGCATGACTGAGCTCCTCTTCCTTTTTCTTTGGGTCTACTCCACCCCTCTTCAGGCTTGAAGGCTTCGGTATTTACATTTTACTTTCCTCTGGCTCATTTGACCGCTGGTGCCAGGGGAGAAAGGATATCATTTTTAGCCTAAAACTGACATGCATCTTGCATTCACGCTCAAACTCAATTCTGCAGAAGCACCATTCATCTCTGCTCTGAGTAACCGCTGTCCTCCATCAGCAGGAGTATCGGGCAGGAGTCATGCTCCCAGGCCATGCTCAACGAAGCGTTCACAAAGACCCCCTTTCTGGCTCAGCCGCTCTCGCCACTCCTGCCGGAAACTACGACTGATTCCCACTTTATGTGGCTTTCAGTGGCATTTTAAATATTCATGACGGAGATGCATTTTGATGAGGTCATGAGTTTTGAGGGCCAATTTCCCAACAATCACTGCCACGTCTGTCTTCAGGAGGTCTTTTCCAGACAGGAACGGCTAATTAGACACACTCCACACTGTCCCGGAGATCCAGGGAGTGCTGGACAGCTGGACGGATGTCATTCATTACCGCTTCACATGATCTGGTTTAACAGCCATCTCTGGATACCTCTGAAACCACACAAAACTACCTCATAATTTTCTGAAGGCAGTTAATTTTACCTGTAGTCCACTTTTTACTCTTAATAATCAAGCCTCATGCCAGGATGGAGAGTAACATCCAATCACTATGTTTATTTCCTTCCTTCCTTCCATCCTTCTGTCATTTTTCCTTTCTTTCTACTACCTCTCCATTTTCTAAAGTCCTGTTACTTCCACGCGTGACATTAGGAGTCAATAAAAACCACAGGCATCGATTTTAGTTGCTAAAATCAGGTTTGAATTATGAATAAATGCCAATGAAATGGAAAGGTGTTCAAATGAGCTACCTTCTCAGAAGAGGAAGAAAGGACACCATGATTAACCAAAGGCATAGCATTGGTAAAGGATTAATTTCATAACACAAGTATTTTCTAAAATTAAGGAAAGTAATTAGATGAAACCTCAGACTGTGTTGTGCTTTCAGCGAAATTGTACACCTGAATATATTTTTCTAAAAGACTTGCTTTCCTGTTATAACGCACTGAGCCAAGGGTAGCTCTGCTTCCGACTGTCTCATTTGTGAATCTGCATGACAGAACCCATACCAGACCAGTCGAGCAGAAACACACCGGATACCATCGTGTCACAGAACAGGTCTAAAATGATCTCTGTCTTTTGACACAGTGCGCTGCGTTTTACTGGGGTTTTTACTGCGCGATTTACCACGAAGGATGTAGCACCAGCAGGTGGAAATGAGTCACGAGCCGTGGCCTCACTGTTCCCGTCAGACGGATATTCCTGGATATGCGGTGTTGCCGGGACTCTAATTGGCACTGCCGCGGAGACTCCTGTTACAAGCTCAATTAAAAGCAGGAACGCGGTCTGCTGAAGGGCTTGGGTCTGCTGCTAATCCCCCCAGGAGCATGAAAGTGTGGCGGGTGAGCGAGAGCCAGGGAGAGCGAGTGCGGTAATGGCCGAGGCCGGTCCCTCAGCTGGGACCATCCCCCATAACCAACTTCATCATTCCCATAATTAAAAGGCTATTAGGAGCAATTAGCAAGCGGGTCATCCGCAGACAGCTAATCCGCTCCACAGGCTGCTGCGACTGGGCCAGTCCGCCGGCTGAGTTCTGTCTTTTTGTCCTGCCTGATGGACCATTGCATTTATTTTTAATTAAGTATTAATGTTTTTCATAAAACAGAAAACAGAAATACTACAAATGACTGGAAAATGACAACGAGTGATTTTTTAATATTTAGCATTCTTTGTGACCTTCTACTTGATTATACAAGCAGTTAATCTGTTCCACAAACTCTAACATACAGTGCCAGTCAAAAGTTTGGACACACCAAGCCGCCTACACTGGAGAGTGATAGTGTCACATGGCATAACCTGGCCACCTGAACAAAATCCCGCAGAAATGGTTTTGGAGGAGATTGACCAGAGAGTAAAGGAGAAGCGGCCAATCAGAGCTCAGCATATATGCGGGACCTCCTTCAGGACAGCTGGAAATTCATCCCAGGAGGCCACGTTATTAGACTGGCATAGAGGAGAAAGTAGTGTCAGCCAGTTCCTGCTTCCAATTGGGGTTAAGGGCCTTGCTCAAGGGCCCAATGGTGAGATCACGCTGCCGACCCAAGGATTTGAACCAGCAACCTTCTAAGTACCAACCCACAGAGCTGCTCCCCTCAACAAATTAATTGTTTTGTTAAATAAATTTTTGGTCAGTGCATCATTCCATATATGTTATTTTATAGTTTTGATGTCTTTATAATTATTCTAGAATGTGGAGAATACTACAAGTGCACTTTGCTCTTGGTGAGTGCGCCCAAACTTTTGACTGACACTGTACTTTACATCCTATTAAAATTGGATTTACTTCCCCATACCATTCAAGACGCCCTATATTAATAAACAATATATATCAGCATTATATACTGAAGAATACATATTAAATAAATGAATCAGGACACCATATATTTTCATAGCCCGCTTTGGTGGGGAAAGTAGGTATAGGATGATTTCTTACTTACTTAACAGGCACCTGCCATTGTTTTCTTTTAGTCCATCCATGAACTCAGAATTCTGTATTTACTTAAGTCCTTTTCAGGAGATGTATCTAAGACGGCCAATGTGGAGATCAGACCAAGCTTATTAAACACTGGCGTGACCAACCCCCCCACTCCCAGCCCCACCCTCACACACTGTGTATGCCTCAAATATCCCACCAGAACACGATAAATCTACCATACAAATCACATGTAAAGTTTCATTCATGTCATGGGTCATGGGTAAAAACTCTGATTGGCTGGGGTGTCATGTGGAGCTTCCTCGACAATTTAACAGATGGGGGGGGAGGGGGGTAGAATTACAGGTCTTCGCCTGTCAGTCCTGGCAGGAGCATCAGAGTTGCATGTATTTCTACAGAGTAAGAGGCTTTTGGGGGTGTCGCTGGAATCCCCCCTCACTGAGCTGTCAAGGCTGCTGCGGTAGCCCCCCCTCCACGCCGACTCCCGTGCTGACCGCCTGCGGCGAGCCCCCGCTCCTCATCTTGTCACCGGTTTCCCTCCATCTGCCGCTCCGGTAAATGAGGTGCGCGCGTGGAACCAAACATTTACCAAACGCTCAGCTTGTCTTCTGCGTGTCAGGCAACCCCCCCCCCCCGCGCGACAGGAGGCTGCTGCCTGCCACGTTATTATGCAAGTGGTGTGACGTCACTGGGATGGCACCGGGCCGGCAGATCGTGGTGCGGACGCTGCTGGGGCATCTGGATCGCCGCCTAAATTCTGCCATAAAACCGCCCGTTGACAAAGGCTGAAGATTCTGGCAATTAAAACGTGTCGCAGGTTAATCGGCTGGGAGGGTTTAACCCTTTATCCACACCCTAAATTGTGCTCGCAGCAGCGGACATGTCCTCTTGTGTGAATTTTTTTTGCAGGCAAGAGTTAAGCCCCGTTTAATCCGCATCGCCCGTGCGGTTAAGGCGGCACCGGGTCGGCAAAGTCAGGCGCAATCACACGGTTATTGATTGCGCTTAATGCCTAATGCCAGCCTAAGGCTGCCGGCATGCGGCAGGTTTCCCGCCTTGTGGAGAGGAAGAGTCTGCCAGGGAAGACGACTGCAGCCGTGGTGGGAATCACAGCTCAGTCACTGGCACCCATGTATAAAACCCAACCTTTACAAGAATGCTAATTTTCTTTAGCTTGGTCACTGTGATCATCAAATTACCTGAAAACATTGAATTGAAGGCCTCCGAAGGCAAATTAAAAGTGCTGTATTCTCATGTTAGTCTTTCTGGTGTATAAATAACTGTATTTTTTATGAATTAACTGATTAAAAACAATGAATAGGTAATGGAAGAAACAACATAACTAACAACGTACAGTGTGCTGTAAACACGTATTATAACCTGAGTTGTAGAACTCAAGCTTTATCTGAGAAATTGGAAAGAAGCAAAATTTATGAAAAATAAAAAGAGAATCAGAGGACAATGCACAGGTGCGTGGTATGGCTGGACGTTTATGGAATTGACCTGAAAGAATGATTATTTACTGCAAAACAGTAATAATATAAAACACAACAAATGTAAGGATTGTCCAATAGTAGGAATATCACTCTGCCTCCTATTGGACGGTTTCCTCGTTTGGCTTGGGTGATCCAGCTAACTGAGAAATCCTTCCTCGTGGACACCCATCCCCAACCACTTTCTGCCTGATTCACGAGTGTAAGGTACAAACACAGAGACAATGTGCGAAGGGCATTATTTCATTATTTCAACCTGTGCTCAGGGCTCTGGGTCAGGGTTATTCCACCTTTTATAAACCAGGGACCCCAAATGAAAATAGAGCAGAGCTAGCCCTTGCCCACTACTGCTCATATACAGAAATTATGCAACAACAACAGCAAGAACACTCCTCCTCCTCCTATTACTACTAATAACAATACTACTACTATTACTGCTATTACTACTACTACTGCTATTACTATTGCTACCACTACTACTACTACTAATATAAATAGTTATTTCTTCACTCGGGCTGTTGTGGTCGGCTGGGTGGGGGCTGGGACTGGCCCCTGCTCTAGGTCTCACTGACTCAAAGACTCACCATTGCTGCTTCCCGGGAGCCTTCAGGAATTCAGTGAGTTTGGAGACAGTAGGGCAAAGGAAGATGGACATAAGGAAGAGACAGATGTTACACTGCCAGCTGCCTGCTTGGGCAGACAATGCGCTTTCCATGTTATTATTTTTGTTTACAGCCAAAATACAGATGCTAGGGCATTGATTTAATTTGATTCAAGTTTTGCATCTTTTTTTTGACTTTACATATTTCGCATTAGAAATTTGTTTTGACTGTTACATGTTCTTCAAACCTCTTGAAAATTAAAAAAGAGAAAAACAGCAACATAAACCTTGGAAAACCCCTCTGTTCAAGGTACTTCTCTGCGTTGATACAGGCGATCAGACACCCCATTTAAACTCATCTTTCCTGGCCAATTCTGTGCTCAGTCTTTGTCCGGCACCATTATAGATACTTTTGTTACACTTTTTTGTTAAAAAATAATTGCATTTATTAAACTTTCTGACCAAAAGAAAAAGTAGATGTTTAAAAGCCTTAAAATGAAGAAGTAGTGCAAAAAGAAAGATGGAGGTCGATTTATCTCATATTGACAGACACGGCTTCAAACGATGACCTTGAATCATAATCATCCTAATGAGGGAAACATTTTTCACTTTAAAAAGTGAAACTATAATCAAATCAGTTCCTGAAAGATCTGCTAATGAGCTTTTCCTTTGATGAAACATGGGCAGCTATCTTCTATCTTTTCCACTGGAGCTGTGCATCAGTAAGGGCCCTGCCAACTCATTAGCTGACCTGAGGAATGCCTGATTAGAATGCTTTTGATGAAAATTTCAAGGATTTTTTTTTTTACATTCAGTTTTTTTGTGAAGCTTGATAAATATTGCACCAGTTTTTTTGGAGGAAAGTGGGAGGTAATTGATTAAGAAGACTTCAAAGCCCTCTTCAATAAAGTTATGTATGCCATTGACTTGCTGTTATTATTCATTCTGAAATGTACAAATATGTTTAAAATGAGGAGTGGAAGGTATCACTTTTTTACTACTTCTTAAATATATAAACAGTTTATTATGTGATTTGTTCACCTTCTGCTTCATAACATGCAGTGTGTGTGAGGCAGTATAAGCTGCAGGGTGGGTGGGACAGTGTAACCTGCAGTGTGGGTGGAGTATTGTAACGTGCAGTGTGGGTGAGGCAGTATAAGCTGCAGGGTGGCTGGGACAGTGTAACCTGCAGTGTGGGTGGAGTAGTGTAACATGCAGTGTGTGTGAGGCAGTATAAGCTGCAGGGTGGCTGGGACAGTGTAACCTGCAGGGTGGCTGGGACAGTGTAACCTGCAGTGTGGGAGGAGTATTGTAACGTGCAGTGTGGGTGGGACAGTATAATATGTAGAGAGGGTGAGGCAGTGTAACCTGCAGTATGAGTGGGACAGTGTAATATGTAGAGAGCAACCTGCAGTGTGAGTGGAATAGTGTAACATGCATTGTGGGTGGTACAGTGTAATATATAGAGTATGTGGGACACTGTAGCATACAGAGTGGGTGTCTGAGGAATTTTCTGTGGTGAATTGGTTAAAGATACAAATAGAATTAACAAACATTTAGACAACACACAAAGCATTAACATTAGAAAATCTACAAGACTCAAGTCCCAATCCTGGGTTATTCCCTGCCTTGTGCCTGTAGCTTCCGAGATCTGGACCCCCACAACTCTGTAAAGGACAAGCGGCTATAAAAAATGGATGGATGGAGAATACACTAGGAGCTAGATTACATAATATATTGTTTACTACATTATACAGTACACAATATGCTATACTCTGTACACTATATAATATAATAGACTATATCATTTGGTATTTGCATTATGCAAAATATGGTACTGAACAGTAAGGTACTGTATGACTAAGGGAGAATTATTGCATATTGATTTTAAGATGCTAATTGGCCTTATTGTGTCAGGTTCTCCTACCTGTAGAATCAGGTTCTCCTCCCTGTTGAATCAGGTTATCTTTGCTGGATTGTGTCAGGTTCTCCTGCCTGTAGAATCAGGTTCTCCTACCTGTTGAATCAGGTTATCTTTGCTGGATTGTGTCAGGTTCTCCTGCCTGTAGAATCAGGTTCTCCTCCCTGTTGGATCAGGTTATCTTTCCTGGATTGTGTCAGGTTCTCCTGCCTGTAGAATCAGTTTCTCTTCCCTGTTGGATCAGGTTATCTTTCCTGGATTGTGTCAGGTTCTCCTGCCTGTAGAATCAGGTTCTCTTCCCTGTTGGATCAGGTTATCTTTGCTGGATTGTGTCAGGTTCTCCAGCCTGTAGAATCTGGTTCTCCTCCCTGTTGGATCAAGTTATCTTTGCTGGATTGTGTCAGGTTCTCCTGCCTGTAGAATCAGGTTCTCCTCCCTGTTGGATCAGGTTATCTTTGCTGTATTGTGTCAGGTACTCCTGCCTGTATAATCAGGTTCTCCTCCCTGTTGGATCAGGTTATCTTTGCTGGATTGTGTCAGGTTCTCCTGCCTGTAGAATCAGGTTGCATTCTGAGAGCAACCGGGTTTTCATATCGTCCAGGTAATTTGAGGCTGGTTTCAAAGGCCTTCAGTTGATCGAAGGCCCAAACTGGAGTGAACGCTTCACTTTAAAAGACAGGCTGTTTTCAGCAGGTTAACTGGTTGTTCAGTCAGTGGTATGAAGCTATTGGCAGTAGGGTGGGTGTGTTTCCATAAAAAGTGCTGCAGCATAAGGCACTGGGGAATTATATGCCCAGAACCCTCCACACTCCTTCCACACTCGATCTGGGAACAGCATGTCAAACAGACTGGAGTGAACTTCATCTCTTTAAACAAACCTAGCAGAATGATCTACATATGAGACAGTGGGAAATCTCTGTAGTAATACAGTTAGAAATTAGATGTATGTTAAAAGGCTACAATTACTGTTGGGATGAATCATGATCTCAGTATTAATCATGGTTATTCAGTGGACGAGGGGGGTGTGGATACAGTATAAAAGTCTGAAGCGAAACCTTCCCACTAATTGTTCAGCTCTAATTAATAGGCTGTAACCTTTGGAGAAAGGAGAAGTTGGGAACTGTAATTATTCATATTGTGTTTGCATACATAAATATGCAGATGATAATGAAACCCCCTGAGGAAGCACACAGCAACATCGCGATGTCTATATTTGAATTTATTTTATTATTTGCAGAGTGAGCACTGGATGTGATTAGTATTTGTGGCTCGTGCGTGGCTCCCACCTATGGCCGGTGGGGTATGTCCTCCAGCACCCGCCCGTGATGCTAATCAGCCTTGTCGGACACGGAAAAGGACCCCACTCCCCCGCCAGTCCCCCGCCAGTCCCCCGCAGCTGCAGGCTGCCTGGGTTGCCTGATGCTGGCGGGAAACCTGATCCTCACACAGCGCTTTAAAAGCAGTCACCCCTTTAAGTAGAATCTGTGACAGGTGCCGAACATGTGACCAACACATGGCACATTACGATTGACATAATATAATTTCTGTCATTCCTACTTAATTTTACAGTCAAAAATGAGACGCTGATTCAGCGGATGATATCATCTCGACCATTTTAATCTAGAACAATAAAGGGAGATTAAAGGAATTAATGAAACAAAAACAATACGATAATACATGGATTACATTTTGGCAAACATATATAAAAAAACAGTTATTAAAATTAATAGCGCTAACTACCAAATATGAATGCATTAATGTGGAATAGCGCCATAAATTGTTAATAAATAAATCTTCCTTTTTCCAGACTGGGGATTAGAACATGCGATGAATATGTAAGAGGTCCACATCACTGAGACCTGAACCCTTGTGCGCCCGACGTGCGCTTGACTCGCGTCGGCCCTCCAGAACGTTCCGGATGAGTGCCGCTCACAGTTACCTCCCCCCAACTTTTATTTTTATGATACGGGCAGATTAGAAACGGCTTCCATCTAGGCCTCGTAAAATTGGAAAATAAATGGAAGCCGTATCAGAAGCACGGGGCGGCCATAAAGGTGCCTGAGTCGGCGCTCGCAATCAGCTTTATGGACCTCATCTCAGTGGCACTCGTCAGACAGGAAACCAGATAAACAGTTAGAGACTCAGCCCGGGAATCGCAGGCGGAGTTTAGCTGCCGCTTAATAGAGACACTGATCTCAGAGTGGGACGACCCGTTTAATCATGGGCTCACGGGAGCCCCCATCACGGCTCGGGCAGCTAAGCCATTTCGGCGAGCAGTTTTACACCTCGCCGCTGCGCTGATCTGGGCCTGACGACGTTTCTTATTGCGGGCTCATCTCCAACGGGCATCAGGCAGGAACGTCACGACATAAACCATAATAGGAGCATTAGGACGGAAAATCACCTTACGAAGCTGAGAAGGGACATGTTACAGGTTAACGTCCTGCTGATTTTTAGGGGTAATAAAGTAGGATAGGAGCACGTTATCATGCAGTAGCGTTGGCCGCGCGGGTCTGTCTCCAGGCAAAAGATCCCCCCCCCCCGTGTTATAGTGGGCCCCCCGCTTTGCTCCGGGTTGTTGTTGGGTGGGACACCCCAGGGTCCATGCCCCACATGTAGAGCATTACCCACAAGCCACCACTGGCCGGGAGGTATCGAGGGGGGGGTTACGTTAATGGAGCAGGATGCTACGTTCCCTGGTACGTATCCTCACACGCTGCTGCACAGCTTACCTCAAAGACACAGAAGGGGATGAGGGGCCAATGCAGACATTACCAGTCTTGGGGAGTTTCCCATTTAAGGGAGAGTGTTACCTTATTTGGGGTGGAGGGGGGGGGGTCTTTTGATCTCACTCTTTTGTGGATCCTGCCCTGGGAACGCCAAATGGCAGACTAATTTCGGCTGTAAATTACCATCCGTTCTATAAATTTGCATTTTTTATTTCTTTAGGTGAGAAATTATATTTGAATATTAATCCGAATGCATTTTTTAAAAGCAGAACTTAGGAGCATTGCCGAAATTCGCTTTTATCTTTGAGAATGGGTGGGTTAGCCCCAAAGCAAGAGTTAATATTAAGCAAAGGAGCAGAGTGGGTCACACCACGTGACTGCAGCACTCTCGGGGGGGTTAATCCTCTGGGTTATTAGGCTCGGGATTTACATGGGAAAAGTGTTAAAAATAACCCAATGCCAATGGGAAAAATAGGATTTTCTATAACAAGTCCTGACTCCTCCTCATGAGCCCTGTCTGAAACCATCTGATTTGCATATTGTGTGTCCATGAAGGTGCTGAGGAAATTATTCATGTTAACCGCCTAAGGACTACATTTTAATGAAGAAACAATGCTGTTTACTTATGAGACACTTATACTGTGTGCGAGTGAGTGTGTGTATGTGTGTGTGTGAGGGAACCTGCAAATGGAT
Source organism: Stomatorhinus walkeri (assembly GCA_026784285.1). NCBI lineage: Eukaryota > Metazoa > Chordata > Actinopteri > Osteoglossiformes > Mormyridae > Stomatorhinus > Stomatorhinus walkeri. The sequence goes on along the minus strand of JAODUD010000039.1, from coordinate 16,665,912 downwards.
CTTTATATCACAAATGCAGCAAATTCATAGCATCTGATTCAGTCATAATCTGTATGGTTAGTGTGTGGTTCTGCTTAAAAGGAGGCTAGGAAATTGGCTGCGCGCCATTTACTCACACATTAGCTGGTGGGAAGCGAGTGACGGTGGGCTGTCTTATCTGTGGTGTATCCAATCAGAAGCCAGTTCTGTTTGCACGTGATTCTCACTCACAGTGAATTTTGGGGTCCAGGCACTACCCAGAGTTCCTGCAGGGTCAGGGTTGATGGGAGTTGTGGGGATTGTAGTTTACGTAAAGAGGATCAGTCACACAAAGGGTTAAATTAGTCTCGATGGACCTTAAGCTTACTCATATATTGGTATACTCATATCTCATATTGGCACTGGTACTTTTAAATTTGACCACGATAGGGTGCAATTGTTCATTCCAAAAGTTATAAAGCTGTTTGCCATGGTGAAACTTGATGATTTGTCTCTTGTGTGGTGTGTGTTAGTGTGATGACGGGCATTCCTGCTGAACAAACTTTGACCATTATGATGCAAGACCCGACCACAGAGAGCCAAGGATGATGCGTGTATTGAGGGCGGCGGAACTGTGTATAGTTCAGAAAAGCTTTAGACTCAATTAAAAAACTGAAATGCATATGAATAATTAATTATTGTTTTGTTTTAATATCTTCGATGCAGGTTCTGAATTTATGAAAAACACTCTGAGGCATTTTTCTTGAATAAAATTAACTGTGTCAAAATGTGAATTAATATGCTTAAGCCAAAAGAGGAAATGTTTTTTTGGTTGGTTAGGTGCAGTAAAAATGATCCAGAGAAAATATAGTATGGGGCACACACACACACACACACACACACACAGGTACACAAATGTAGGGTAAACATATCCTTATGGGGACCGCTCATTCATTTCTATAGGGAAAATGCTAATGCTAACTATG
>JAODUD010000039.1:16629515-16639943 GCA_026784285.1 Stomatorhinus walkeri | reverse complement strand
GTTAGAATGACGACTCTGCTCATCCAGAGTCACTCATACGGCACCTGATTCCATTAGAATGACGACTCTGCCCATCCAGAGACACTCAGATGGCACCTGATTCCGTTAGAATGACGACTCTGCCCATCCAGAGTCACTCAGACGGCACCTGAATCCTTTAGAATGACGACTCTGCCCATCCAGAGACACTCAGACGGCACCTGAATCCGTTAAAATGACGACTCTGCCATATCCATCTGATTCCACCTACAATGATAACTTTGTCTATCCAGAGTCAGTCATATGGACTAACACACAAACAATCATACTGATTCACACACTTAAATCTCATGGGGACCCACACAAGTTTATAATTTCATATGCGTTTGGAATCAACACCAGCATTAGAAATAAACATTATGTTATTTTCATGTATTTTGTTGTTATTCGAGCTCAGCCCTTACTAATAGACTACACTACTTCGGTGTTGTAAAAGGATTTAAATGACATTGTTAATGCTGAAAGGTGACCAAATATGGTACAACAGGCAAAAGACAGAAAACTGGTATCTGAAGAAAAAAGCCTTTTCACTTTTTCACCGAACCCCTGAAAACAACCACCTGAACAATGAATTGTGTGTTTTAGACCAATCGATGTGTAGGAAACTTGCAGAGGCATGGAGATGAGCTTCTGCTGTAAGAGGAGCAGCATGGCACAAATAAACCAGATAAAAGGTAAAAATCAAAGGAACAGTGCTGTTAAAGGAAGTAAGGGAGTGAGTGCTGGTCTCTCACTTCCTGTTTCCCCTCGAAGACAGTGTGTCTCTGCTCCTGGAATTTTGTTCCGAGCCCAGAGGCCCTGTTGTCTCCCGCTCCAAGGTGCTCCTCTTATATCACGAAAATCGATGATGAGGCCGAAGCTAACAGGTCCTGAGCCGGAGCGCGTGGGATACAAGCAGCCAGACTCGTTAGGAAATCCATTCGTTATAGTGAGCCTGAAGAACGGATGCTCTTTCCCACTGTTCTGGCCCGGCTGGGTCTCCGCTTTTGCTTCACTTTCGGTTCGATAGGAGTGTGCAGGAAGAGACATGGCTCAGCAAGGGCACAGGGGCTGCCGAAATATCCTCCTCCGTCCTGCCGCTCGGCCCGGCCCAGCTCCCGCCTCATTATGCGGCTGTGTTGTTTGAAAGCTTGCATAATTTACATTAGCATGCTTAAGATCTCAGGTGACTGTGCCTTTGAGGCTGGCGCTGTGTCCCCTGCGCCGCGTCCCCAGCGGAGTGCCATTTCAAATTCCTCCCAATTCCTGGCCCTTTCTCTTGCCCGCCGCTAATTGCCAGGCACCGGGCCCCGGCTGGCCCCGCTTGTGCACCTGTTTCCCGCTCGGAACAGCTGCTAATTAGATGTGTGACGCCGTGGCGTCTGGCCTGCCCCGCTCTCCCCTGCAACACCACCCACCCCGACACTCATACCGGGGGCCTCGGCAACCTGCGACGCCAGTGAGATATGGCCAGTGGGCCCGCCGTGGAAGAGGAGGAGAGGCTCTGAGCCAGGTGCCATGAAAAAGGGGCGATAGATGGGGAGAAGGACTGCATGGATAATGGGATGGAACAGCTGAAAGCAGATTGAGTGAGAAGTAGGAATATTGCCGCAAATTAAATGTTTAAATTCTACTGACTTACTACAAGGAATCAGCGATTACATAAACACAGGTAGTTTAGTAATACAGTGATCAGAAACACCCCAAGCCGGCTTCCTGTCGGCGAGACTGGCCTGCCCCCCTGTCATTGATAAACCACTTCTTTCCTTTTATGAGCAACATTACAGACAGTTGGAGAGTGATGGACAGGTTGCTGTTTTGGTTATAAGCAGTCGGCATGTTGTCTGACTGTTCCTCTGTGACATTATTATTAAGCAAAGGGATTCCTGTGCGGCTGAGCGTTTTTGATGCCGATTCTATTGTTCTATTGTGAATTTCCGATTTTACATCCACGTGGACACCAGCTTCATTTTACATCCATCCACCGAGCATCTGAAAAAAAAATAATAATAAAAATAAGAAATAACAGGTTTCATGAGCTCTCGACGGACGCTGGGTTTTACAGTATGGAGGGAGTGCATTCACTGTGCACTGCGAGCCTCTTAAATTAAAGACTATTTAGGAAAAAGAGCACGAGGCAGTCTGCGCTTTAAAGCTCATTTGCCAAACTGATTCTGTCAGTTGAACTTAGTTTCGTGCTGCTGGCTGCTACAGCTTTTTCCAGAACTCCTCCACTGCTTGTTCTACTAATTCATAAGGGAGGCTGCTAGGGTCTATCCATTCTCTAAATAGCTTTACAGATTAAATTTTTAACTCCGCTCTCTTCTTGCAGTCTCGCGTTACTGACAAAGAGCCGCATTGACATGTCAGCTTCCATCTTTTCACAGGAGAGAAGGATGTCTCCACACTCCATCTACTCAAAGAGCCCGGAAGGTTCTCCCACCCCCTCATTGCACGAGTTTGCCAGATCGGGTTCCACTATCGGTTCATTTTTGTAGCTCGTTCATTTAATTCGGTTCTCCACGGCACTCCTTTTGAGTGCTAAAACCCACGTCTCCCAGCCATCTTCCATGCAAGCTGGCGTCAGGGCTGCATGCCGAGCTTTCTGAAGCAAAGGCTTCTGGGAATCGATAGTTGCTGGTTCCCATCTCGTGTAGTCTGTCTGCCTGGCATGATTTGTTTATGTCAAAACACACGTGGCGACGTTCTGAAAGCCCTCATTCATTAAAATCTGCATTAAATGCAAGACATATATTGTCAATCGTCTGCGGGAACAAGGACGTCAACCTATATAGAATAATCATAAAACTGCTTTGTCTGTCACAGATTGGTTGTCAATGAAGCTCTGGAATGGTTATTAGAATATATATGCCATTAGTGTGTTGCTAACTTTTGTAAGTAATGGCAGTGCTTTCATTAGTAGCATGAATATATTTTATTACACTGTGACAGCACTCGGGCAGCTTATTTTGCATATGCTCCCTGCTGCAGATGGACACTCACTGTCACTGTGAGACCCTGATCTGCACACCATTAATATTCAACCTTTAACAGCACCAGCTCAGCACAGATTGGAAGAGGAGGAGCCCCCTGTAAACCAAGCTTTCTCATTGGCCTTCTGGATTAAAAGCTGAACCACTCAGCATTCGGTACAGGTAAGACCGCCCATTTGGCTGGAGGAGATATTCCATTGTCCACATGCAGCCAGAAAGGGTTCACTTGTTAGCACACAGATGACTGGTTTGTAAAATCACAGTTGCAATATTCTTGTTTATAATGAAATAACATAAAAACAACACAAAAACAGGACAAGATTTTTTTGTTAACTAAAAGGCATATTGAGTATATGAACATGAGTAACATATAAAAGTGCAGATGCAAATTATGATGAAAGAAAACATTTATTATGTTGTTTCTGTAATAATTGTTTGAAATCTGCCACATTCATCAGGAAAAATCAATGTAATGCACACCAATGGAAACTATCTGAACATTAAACACAAAAAACAAACATCTGGTGTATTTGTAAAACTAACTGCATTTATGAACATCATTACTGCCAACATCATCTCAGCTGGTACAAAAACATTCTGGTACTTAATAATGCATAGTAAATTTTTAATATTTTATTTAAAGAGAAAAAAATGGGTGGTCGAATATCTGTTGAAATAAATTGACATATTAGCTGTACTTGTGTTATGCTGGATTTTTTTTTGCAATGATTTCTTTGTATCACAGTTTTTGCAGAAGATCTCATACAAAGCAATTATGTAATATTACAGCAGCATGTCTAGAAGTAACACAATAACACTTCCAGAGACATCACCGATTTTACACCTTAGAAGAAGCAGTGACAGGTTTGTTCCTACATTACTGTGTTAGAGCCTAATAAAATCAGCCAGGGTGTTAATAGGTTTCAAAAAAGAGCAGCAGCATTTAGCTGAGGGCCATTTTGAACTGTGATAGCATGCTGGGGAAATGGACATTTCCCAATAACCGTAAAACATACGCGAAAAATTGCCCCAGCTCTTCCAATACATTTATTCAGGATGTGCTGCGGGTTTGACAAATCGCCCTATTTGCAACCCACCCCCCCGCCCACCCCTGTTCAGGCCTCTTCTGCTGTGTGGCATGTTTGCAGTTTTACCATCCTGCTTGTACTAGACCAGCATCATTTGCCCGCACGCTACGGCCTCAAATTTCCACACGTGCTCTTTAACAAGGAAGAGAAAACACCAGCCTTTCACAGGTCACTCACCCTCCTTATGCTGATTTTAAACAACATGTATGTCTCTTATTGGCAGAGATACTCTACCAAAGTGTTTCTTATAGGAAATTGGACATCCTGGCAGAACGAAGACATGAAAAGGACAAAAAACAGACAAAGAGTGTGGGACCCCTTTAGTTTGGGGGCCCCCTCATGGTCACATACAGTCACTACACTAAGTATTAAATAAACAGAGATGTTGAAACAACTTGAATGTTCTGCTAACAAGCTAGTTAGTTGTGATCTTCGACTCTAACTATTTATTTACTTTTGAAACATTCAAAGGGGTGTTGGGGGCTGTAGTGACTTTATGAGTGAGGCCTCAAAAACAAGAGGCCTCCCCATGAATGGCCACAATGGGTGGTATGAATCGTGAGCTACCTGCAGCCTCCTCCAGTGGCTTCCTTCATCTGTTCATCTTCATGTTCATTTAGGTACCCAGTCCTCCTGGTCCACTATCGTTCCACGGTCTAGGCTGGTTTCCATGGCAGCCAGCCAGGGTATGGAAATGGTTGCCATTTCGGATCTTAAACTTGCCCACTGAGGTCAGCTCCTGGCTTGCCTTGCCCACTACCCCCAGCACCCCTTGCCGCTTCCTTTACATGCATTAACTTTAAGTTCAAGCAATTTCAATCCAGGATGAGCGACCAGGGTGCCGCTCAGCCACTCAGCTGCGTTAATAAGCCTTTGGCGAAGACCTACTGTTTGTGTTTCCTGGATATATTAAGAAATGCAGACTTTCCTCCATCTGAAACGGCCGCATTTGCATTTAAAAGCTGCATTATCAGTTACTGTTTCGGGGCAAGTGCATGCAGGAATTACCCAGGAGAGACGGGAAGCAGTGTTTTCTCTGAACCTGGAGACGATCCTCTACGACTTCCAATAACACCAATTTGGGGAAAAAAAACTGTTTTCGCTTTGAATAGAGAAAAAGGGCAAGTTATGGAACGAGAGGAGGCGGGCGAGGGTGCAGCCCATCTGTCAGAGGAAACGGGCTGTTTATCATGTCTGCCAGAGCTCCATTTTGCCCTCTTTGTGCCATTAAGATGAGGAAATACGTGAGGCTCTGTTTGGAAAAGGGGGACCGGAGGCTTCGGAGGAATCTCGCGCCTCTATAGCATCATGTTTGTGGCTTTTGCTAGTTTCTTTGCACAAAGGCCTGTCATCTCCAATAGCTCATATTAATAATCAGATTTAAAGGCCTGATTTATGGTGTAAGGTGTGCAGTGAGCGTGCGGACGAGCTTCATTAGCATAAACACAAGTTAAACGGATAGTGCCTAACAAAAGCAGTTCCTCAGGAGGAGGGCGTGGCTTCAACGTTTTCCCACCTAAACCGACTGGCTGGTCACGTGACAGGGCCCTGGATGGGATGTGCCTCTTGAGCCAGACTTTGCCATCAGTCCGGGAAACCCACCCTCTCCTTTCAGCTTTACGGCGCCGAGAAAAAAAAAAACTTTCCCTTCTGCAAAGTTGTCACATCCGATCTGCGGCTGCTTTCGGCGGGGAAGGGGAATCCGAGGGGGTCACCGGATCAGCTGGTGCCTCAGGGCTCCTCGCCTGCAGTACAAAAGACTCAACTCAACTCATGTTAGTCATCGCGCCGGCCTATCAGTGGTGACGGACCGCCAGCTCAGTCCACGGACTAGCGGTGATAGCGGCCTTGAAATGCTAAGTGCTTAATTAGAGACCTTTCATATCACTTATCGGGGCCTCGTCTAACATAGCCCTGGGCGTTCTACTTTACGCACATCTCCCAGGAGTCTCCACCAACTTTATTGTGGTGACAAGTCAAAAAGAAACAAGTGGTTTTTAATCTTGTGGTAGCCTCCCGCTCCTGCTCGCTCCTACATCTATATTTACATCAACACGCGGTCCTAAACCGGAGCTAATTAAAGGTACGGGAACGTTAACCCTGAAATGAAGCGATGCATCTACCTTGCAAACATTTTCAAAGTGATCACTGTGAGCTTGGGGGGACTATCGATTAAGACAGACCTGTGGAATCTGAGGCCATAATGAATTTAAAAGAACTCTTTAGAGAAACTCCTGGATTTGAAGTCTTGGGGTCTTCATTTCCAATCCAAAACTGTCATTTCCAAGGCTGTCCATCAACCTCCTGGCGAGTCCACATTGCATTTGTGCATGAGAATAACGTCTTTTACACCATAGGGAAATCTGATAATGAAAATGACGCTGTTTTTGAACCTGGCCTTATGAAATGTTTTATTTATTCATGGTTTCATGAGGTCTTGTAGGGACATAACAGTGCGGAGAACTGTGTAAAATGAGGCTTCGAGCTATTGTAGGCTGGTGTGCCGACTTACTCATGAAAGAGTGAACCCTGCCACTATTATTGTTTGTGACAGCACGGCAAAATATTTATAAGGAGGGCTTTCTGCTGGCTTTGCGTACTGTCAAAAGGGTTAGAGAGAGTTTCCAAACTGCCAGGTAGCCTTCAGAGGACCTGTCCTGTTGTGTGTCTCCACAGTGTTTCCATACCTGTCGTGCCATTTATGCGGCTCCAAAACGCAACCTGTCCAGAAGATGCAGTGGGAGGGAAAATTATCCCATCAACTGTTAGCTTTTTGAGACTCCCATCTTTCTTTTATTCAGTTAAGGAAAAAGAAATAATAGTCATAAGTATTTTAGACTATATGCTAGAAAAAGGGGTCAACGCCATGATGAATTCTTACGATCATTGTGATCAAAATGCAATTTTGCACAACAACAATGCATATTTTTTTGTGCCACAGACAGAGATAAGTACATGTATGTACAAGTTAAAGGGTAAAATGGTGCAGAGTATCTACACAGGAAATGAGGCGTCAGATTTTGGGGTCATGGAATGTTCTCCCAGGATCTTTCTGCCAAAGATTGACTGCAGCAGCAAAACCTACCCCCCATGCACCCCCCCGCCCCCCATGACTCCAGTGTGCTTCCAGTCGGAGAGTCAGGGGGGGCACACTTGCGATTACTGAATGCAACCCAGAGTGGAGCACATCTGCCACTGAGCATGAGCCGGGATGCTGAACTGTGATGTGCTGAGTGAGTGTAGCGATGGTGTAGTGACGGCATAACGGTGGGGCTTGTTCATGACACAGTGGTGGAATGCGGCCCTTCGTCATTTCAATTGGCTAGTTATAAAGCACTATTCAGTACCCTTAAAGGCCACACTGAGGGCTGGGAAGAAAATAGGGAAACACAAGAAAAAAAACATAAAATGTACAGACCCATGTTCAGCTTGTCGGCCCACAAAGCCTGAGAAACGTCAAGCCATTGTTACCTTGCACTCCTGCAGGAGGAAACCACTCAAAGCAGGCAGCTACTCGAGCAACAAGCAGCGGTGGGGAGTAAGGGAATACATGTGACAGCGTTATGTATTTAAATTACAAAATTAAGTTACCATACAAGTTCACACTGCCAAAATAGTTACTTTTCAAAAACATGTAGATTAATCAAGAGAGTGCTTTCAATTTCACTATACATTTTTTTAAAGTTTCAATTTAAACTATTCAAAATTTTCCAATAGTAGTCTATATGGAGATGTCACAGAGTTAAACATAAAACATGAAACACGTACTAGCTAAAGACATCGCATAAAAGAAGTTACCCAGCCTTCCACGAATATTTCACATTTAAGCAAATAAAATAAATTAACATTTTAGTGCAATTCGAGCTATGCTTCCAGGCCGTCCAGTCCTAAACCACTATTCTAAAAACATTCTGTTCGTGTTTTCAGTTGTTACTCTACTTACACTTGAATATAAATGTTTGATGCACTTTGAATTAATGTGCAGTTCGATGTTAACTATTTTTCAGTTGTGGTAAAGTAAATGATTTTTTATGTAAAATCAATTTTAAAGTAACTAAGAAACTGAATTAATGTATTACTTCCATGGCAATTTTATTTATGTTCCAGGAGGCTCCGGGAGTCTCCCGCAAATTGACAGCAGCTCCCTGACACCCGCAAACGATGCGCAATGTCTCGGAAATCTGTCGTTCCTGCGGTAAAATCGGCAATAAGCCGTACGGTTTGTAACCTTGCGCCAAACTTCCCTACCCAAGTCTGCAATATACATACGGCATTACTGTAATACCAGCCAAGCATTGGACAGCATCTGAACCTCCGGAAATCAATATACCCAAGGTAGGATGACTGTAATTTTAAGTATTTTGATTGAGGTTCGACCTTGGAGTAATCTATCGGTTTCAAATTACATGTATTCAGTAATCTGTAACGGGATAAATTTTAAAACTAACTTTCTCAACATTAGCCAGGCTCTGACGCCCGGAAGACGCGAGCAGCTGCTTTACCGTGGCAGCTGAAGGTTGCCGACTTTACTCTGCACACTCGTTAAAATATATGTAAGAGTTTTATTATCTTGTAAATAGTTTATATATATATTGCAAGCTGCCCCTACGCTTTTAATGTAGGTAATTTTAGGTTTATAATGCAATAATATAAATTTGTCGTACGATTTCGTGCGTGATCGCAAGAGTCAGAAAACTGAATTTTAGGCCAGACGCGTGGAAGTTAGCAACTATGTTGTTGCGTTTAGTGTTTCCCTTCTTTAAATGTTCATGTTCACGGGAAAACATTCATCTGCGAGCGTTACGGAAACTCGAGTGACGGTTTATCGTGAGCGCACGCTAACGGCAAAGGCTCGCGCCGGCATTGGCGGGCTAGCATTCGGCCGCGAGCCTGCCGCAGCGGCGCCGGCCGGCGCGAGGCCCGCGAGACAGCGGGTATTTAAAGAAGTTGGAGGCGCACAAAGCCCAGGCTGTCAAATGCTGCCACTGTGGTGACGCCTCCCGCTCTGGGGATTGTCGAAGCGCTGAGACAGCACAAGCGAAAAGGGCGAGCTTTTCCTGGAAGAAACACAAGAAAGTGAACTTCCAGCTCGAGCTGGTCGTCTTCCATGTTTATTTACCCAAGAATAATAATGCGTGTGTTTAATACATGAGGGAAACCTCAAGAAACCTCTCCCGCTAAAGCGAAGCCCAATCTGTGACGGGTTTACCAGCCTTATGGTCACACTGCTGCTTTTGGAGATAAAGCCATCTAAGTTGGTTTAGCGTTATATTATACGATTAACTCGAACAGCTGTCTTTTGAGCGGAGGTTTGTATTATAACGGCACTGACACATGCCCGACTGACAGCCGTAAACAGAGACAGACAGGTAAATGTCATATCGGCACATCTTTGCAGCAGTCATATTTTTATTACATTAAAAATCACTTATCTTCTACACAGAGGAAACACTTCACCATATGTTATAATTGAAAATGAATGTAGCGGGTTCGTACTGTCCGTGTATCGATCCGCATAGTCTGTGGTTCTTGTTAAATGAGTGGTGCAAGAATTTTGGACCGTGGCATTTTGCATTACATGTGCCCCCTCTAGTGGCCAAGTTTGTTCACAGCCCAAGGCATGAACAACAAGCTACGCAATATAAAACTACCCATTTAAGAATAACGCATTTAACACATGGACTATTTATTTATTCGGTCAAAAGAGGGATGTAAATACATATCGTCTATCTGCAGTTATTTTTTAGGGCCTTAATGCTAAAGTAGGAAGAACACAATCTGTACATGAAGCGTGATGGGGGTGGGGCAGGAAGGATTTAATCTGCAGATGCGGGCAGAGAGAGCGGCACTCTCTGAAGAGTTTCCGCTGTTTAGATGCTTCTTCAGCGGGGTTGCTGTCGAGCCCCTCTCTGCATTTAATGCACTTCCCCGGTGACGCCCCGAGGGCTCTTGCGCTTGACAATTAATGGGAGGCGTCTCCAGGGAGCGCTGTGGCTCTCCCTCTCTGACAATAAGCCATCCCCTCTCCCTGAAATGTTAAATATGCTGTTCTGACATGGGGAGCCCGCGGTGTGCAGCGCGTGCCGGGGACCGGGGCGGCCCCTCCATATGCGTCTAAACGACGTTAAGTTCACAGCGCCGGGCTGCACATGCCAACCGCTCCATTTTGGCTGGACGGGGAGTGGGGGGGCAGGTGACAGTCCAGAAAGCCTTTGGATTGAGATCTTGGGCTGTTTCCGATGGACCCCATGCCCGGTGCCACTCAAAGGGATGGAATAGGATGATAAGCTTTTTTATTTTTTTTTGGGGGGGGGGGGGGGGTGATGTGG
>JAODUD010000039.1:16615353-16629415 GCA_026784285.1 Stomatorhinus walkeri | reverse complement strand
ATGTGGCTGTTTGAGAGACTGAAAATTGGGAAGGAAACCAGAGGGGAAATGAGAGGAAAACCAGAGGGAAAATGGAGGGAAACAGGAGGAAACTAGGAAGATAATGGGAGCTACAGCAGTGTCAGGGGCTGGGGGGGTTTCCTGGTAACAATAAGCAGGTCGTGACTCCATGTGGAAAACCGTCACCCATCACCAGTGTGTCTCTCCCCGTTATTCTCATCAGCTGCCCTCCCCATGCTAAATTTCATGCTGGATATTCAGTTCCTTTCGTTCATTTTGCTGCAGACGAGCAAAGCACCCCCCCCCCCCCCAACATACGATGGCGATCATAATAAGCTCCTCTGTGCGATCAGCTCACCTGCAGAGTCCACCTGCTGTTTCGGTTCATGTGGCGAAATCACACCTCGTGTGAGAGACACTAAGGGTTTTAAATCCATGCGTCTCCTCCGATATGGACTGAGAATGACTGGAGTGAGCCCCACCTCTTCCTGAAGATGGCCTGGAAAGAGCAGAAATCAGTCATCGATTTGTGGAGGAGAGATCTGACATGGAGTTTTTTTTCTTTACAATAATGACCATGGAGGCGCGAGGTGTGGGGCATGACGGGTAGTGGGGCCGGCGGTTCACCTGGGCCCGCTCCGCTCATTAGCACGGGCATGCATATTAATAGGCAGCCTGGACAGGGATGGGCCGCACACACAGCAGGCCCCCCGTCTGGCTGCGGGCTTTTCTGGAAAATTACTTGAATTACTAATTGTGATGGCTGGGAGTCTGCCAGCTATCACCACCACCCACCCCCCTAGCTCGGCACTGTTCCGGACCCCCTCGATGTGTCATTACTGAACACGTGCTTGATTGCAAGGCTGGGATGGGGACCGGCACTGGGTGCCACTCAAATGGACTCTGCTGGGCCCTGTGCTCCTGCTGAGGATGAGCAACAGCGCCCCCATCTGATACCAGGCTGACAGCGGTAAAGTGCCACTAGGGCTGTGTGTGTGTGTGTGTGGGGGGGGGGGGTGTCAGTTAACTATGCACTATTAGTACACAACATTAAATGAAGTCCTTATCTATCTATATATCTGTCTGTCTGTATGTCTATCTACTGTATCTGACTGTCTATCTATCTGACTGTCCATGCTGTACATTTAATCTCCTCCCTGAGTAACTTCCTCCAGCCAGCATTCAGGACCCGTGTCATAAAATGAGAGGCAGTGCCATTTTCCCATGAAACCACAGCTCTTTGTTTGGGACCCCACAGCAACCCCATCAGCAGCTGAAGACTGACCGAAGAGGGCACAGTGATGGGCGGGCACAGGCCCGCGGGCCGGTGGCAGGACGCTGTCGCCGCCCGCCTGACTGTTTGATGCGGGTGGCGGCGGTAATTTGTATTATTAAAGCGCTTACAGTCAGGCGGCGTGGGCCTTCTGCCCCTGCCCCGGCCGCCATGCCTGCGCTACCCTGAATATTAATACCTTCCTAATGAAAGCCCCTCTCAGCGGCTCACATTCCCACACCACCAGACATTTGCCCATCTGTCTGCGCTGTGTCAGGAAGGCACACTAAGAAGCATTGCTACATTAACAATAAGGCAGGGGCCGCCTGGTTATAGCCCCCACCCCATCACAAAGGGGGCTCCAGGTTGGCCTATTCTGCAGACGTGTGGCGAGCAGCCGCCTCGTCGCTCGACACCCGTCTCTGAAGGACGTGCATTGCTGCTGTTTTTCCTTTGTAGCTCCATATTTATATTATTCACACAACTGTATCCCCGAAGTGCGGATAAAATCAATACCATCAAGGTCAATTGTGCGTTGTAACTTGAAAATAGTGAGCGCCTCAGTTCCTGTGCCAGACGCTAGGCCTCCACGAGCTTGCCGCTTTGAAGCCATGCCGGGTTCAGTGGGCTCCTAATTCAGAAGAACGCTGGCTCGCGGATGTCTTGTGCGTGAGCGGCAGTGTGCATGCACCATGGATGTATCCCGCGTGTGCTCTGCTTGTATGTGTGCTGTAGATCATGCCCGGAGCATCCTACCCGAAATTGTGCGGATCATATGTTTTGCAATCCGTGCACCATTCACAAGCCACGTGACACATTAACATTCTGTTTTTTTAGCAAACGCAGGGGTGATGCCAGGACTTGATCCTTTGGGGGGCGCAGTCAAACACAAACACACTGAACAAAAATGTAACCCTCCTGCCCCCCTCAGATGGGGGGGGGGGGGGGTTGTGGGATAGGTCCATGATAAAATGTGCTGAGCTGAGGGTAATCCCTAAATGGTTTTAGAATAACTTTTTAAGGGGGCCGAAGCCCTTGCAATTTGGGTATAGAACATTCTATGACGAGACGCTTTTATCCAAAGCAGGGTCAGCCTGTGGCTTTGCTTAAAGACCTAACAGCAGAATCACTCTGGTGGGATTTAAACCAACAACCTTCCTATCACAGATATGGCATCTAAACCCACTGGGCCACTCAACACTTTGCATATAATATGCTGATGGTCCATAAGCCAAACACCAGCTATAAAGAACAGCCAAGTTTAATTAAACTATATGAATGTGAAAATGCTTTGTGAATGTATAAGTATCACATATATACAAAATACGAAGAAATTCATCTTTTAAAGTAAAGTTTATACTTCATGGCAAGGCTTTAGAACAGAGTAGGCAAAGAAGACGATGGAGGTCCTTTGATTTAACACACAACACAGCTGCCGAAAGCTGTCACCCTGGCAGAGGGTGGATCTTAAAGTGACAGTCCACCCGATTTCCCGAGGTCTGACAGCCGAACTCTGAGGATTGAGTGAAAGCGGCGGACATCCGTCTGTCAGGGTGGCACTAATGAGTGTGACACGTATGGAGGCCACGAGAAGGTAAGGACCCAAGGAACTGAATTTATTTGTCTTGTCACAACACGGGGTGCAGATCAGGGTCTCCTGTCTGAGGCAGTGGGCTTTACAGTAGGAACAATGAAGGCATGTTTGGCTTTTTATTGGCTGACCGCGGTCACAAACGTTAAGCTGATGTACAGCCAGCGGAACAATGCACGGGACATCAACGAGGCTAGCAGGCTAATGTCTTGCTGACTCGGCGCGACATAATCAGTTACATGACAATCAAAGGTTCCCTCTCACTCCCAGTGTCAGGCCAATTATGTGGTATACCTTGTTGTTAAATCCTGACATTTTTTCCGAGTCATGCTCTGCTTTGATTTATTTAGACACTGCAAACATCCGTTTCTATAGATAAGGACGTGTTAATATTAGACCAGCTTTATTCTTCCCAAAAAAGGGTTTCCTTCTGATGCCTGGGCTGTTTGCAGTGAGCAATGTTGATGTGGGTTCCTCGTAGCCGTGAGACCACTGCGTTGCCATGGAAACACCCCCCCCCCTCCAGTGCCGCTCTGCTTCTTCCCGCGATGAATTTGTAAGCCCTCTTGTCACCGCCGCAGTTGCAGCTTATGAAAACGCTCCCCATCCGCGGCCTTGATTTGAAGGAGGAGGCGCGCATCGGCAAGCCACTCGCCGGATAGGAGGCGGGAGGCGACCTCGGCACCCCCGGGTCTGCGCTGCACGCATTAAAGGCGTGGGGGCACCATGCCGTGCTCCTCATCTCTGGGACTGTAGCTTCCTGTCACGGCAGCAGGAGGCTGCCAGATATGTGGCGGAGGGCACCACGGGGAACTGGGGGTGTGGGGGGGCAGACCACAAATCTCAGTGTGGAAACGCAACACTGACCCACCAAAATCTCACCAGTAACCGGCATTACAGGCGCCACACATCTCAGACGGATAGCGTGCTTTCTCTCTGCGGGCGAGTAGGAGCCGTGCTGATGGGGTGAGGTGTGAATCTAATATGTGATCCGATTTCTACACGTGGGGGTGAGGTATATATAAGCTGGGACACAGCAGCTATTGTGATATTAATGGCAGCAGAGCGTCACATTGTCATCAAAGGGCTCTTTGTTAGATAAACTCATTTTGCTATCCGGCTACACATTTTAATACAAACAGCATAATGTGTAAGTTGTTTGGGAAGCCGGATGTTAACAGGCTGGTGTGATTAGACTCATGGAGAAGCCGCCAAGCAGGCGACGGCAGATCGATGACAGCAGTGTATCTCTACGATTTGCACAGGAATCTGAGGCGGGCAGCTTCTGGGCTCATATTTAAAATAAATTACTCTGCTGAGGCTGAGCCCAGGAATGTGAGCATGCTGATGTACTGTACTTGGCATTGAATAAAGCAGTGCTTTTTGCTGGCACAGATACTACATAGTATTAATTGTCACCTGCTGTGGGTGTGTTCACCCTCTGAGGCCACACCCACCTCTGCTTCTCACTTACTCTTGGTTGGCTAGCCTCTAGGGCTGCTCTTGTTTCTCGGTTTTCCGGTACTAGTTGCTCCTACCTGGATTTGTTTGATTTTTACTGGCTTTGGCTCTCCGCCTGCTCTCTGGTTCCTGTTTGCTCTTCTCTGGTTCTTCGTTTGTTCTCCTACCCCATCTTTGGCTAAACCCTTCCCAGCTCAGCACTTGAGTCCTGTTTAGCGGCCCCTGCTACGTATCTCACAGTCAGTGGCTCCAGCTTCGTCAGTACTGGGTGCTTGGAGGCTCACCTGCTAAAGATGAGATGACTGAGAAGCAGCAGACCCGGCTACATGGGGGTGTGAGACCCGGCTACATGGGTGTATGCTCTTCGTGGTGTGATCTTCTGCCTGCATCAGTGTTCCTTGTTAATGAAGTTTCATCTTTGTTGAATCCTGTCACTGTAACACGTGGAGCCGCCTTCTTCAAGCAAAATTGGAGGTTATATGATGTGTTAGCAGTTAAGGAATTTGGAAGTGTGGTCAGATTTCCCAAACTTTCATGAAAAGGCATTACATGTGTCATTAGGCGGTCACAGGATGGCATTCTCTGAACGATGTTTCATGGTTATAGTGAGATGGAGTGTGTCGCACTGACTTGCCGTCGGTGTTTATGTGTCAGTCAGCCTGATCAATGGGCTCCGTTTATGCTCTTGTCATGTTTAAAGTGCAGCGTTTAACCAACTCAAGCACAACACGTTATTTACAGGTGTGAAGAATAATTAAACAAGACCTCGGTCTTCCTGTGTCTGTGTGAGAAGGACATGAAAAGACAGAACTTGTTTTAATATGATTATGTGTTTCAAATGGCAATAATAATGAGGTACTTTTCCCTTAAGCTGTAAACCTTCCATTTGACTTATCGTGTCTTTATTTGTTCAGTACAGTATGTGCTGTTAGGCTTAATGCTGTAACTGATTCTAAGGGTCCTGAGGCCTAGATTAAATGAAGGGTGGGCCCTGATCCTGAATGAAGTATTCTGTTACAGACAACTCAATCCTTGTCAGGTCCAAATAGGTTAGAGGTATCAATATTCTTGACTTTGAAACAATTCTTTTGAAACGTGTTCTTTTGATTCCTAAAATACTTTATTTTTTGTATTTACATGCTCACATAGTTTCATATTAGCGGATGTGCACAGAGCAACTGGAGCACAAGATTATTAATGTGTATTATTATTTTGAAGAGAGGTTTGGTGGTTTGGTTTGCAGTTTATGGCGTAGCGCAGCATAATACCCCAATGTGAAAAGAATGGAGAGCTGGGAGTGAAATTAGCTGTGAGTTTTCCGAGCAAACCTCTGAATGTTAGAGAACACAGAGATGGCTCCGTGCCAGTGATGACACAGCTGACGGGCGACCCACTGTGTAACGTCATCTCTGAGGCAGTTGCCGGTGCTGGGGTCAGCCAGGGGTCAGGGCACTAATTGGGGTCACGCAAGGAGCACATTGTGAAGGAAACATGATGTGGCAGACAGGCATGGGGGTGGGCAGCTCTGCCAAGGTGCGGTGTGGGTGCAGCTGGGGAAAGCATTCTTCGAGATACTCTTATGAAAAAAGGTGTGGTTCAGTGTAAAGGTTCAGCAGTAAAGTCTGCCAGTACTGATCTCTATAAACAACAAACGCCACTGGAAATACCCACGGCATACCTACAGGTAAACACATATGTATGAGAGAAACAAAAGTCAAAAACAAACAAACAAATGTGTGACCACAGGCCTGTATCACAGAGTTGGATTTCTTGCTGAACCGTTTAACTTGTCAGATTTAAGGTAGCCTCGGCTAAATGTAAGTGAACGAATATAAAGTTAATTTAAATTTGGCTACCTTAAATCTGACAAGTTATCTGGCTAAGCAAGAAATCTGGCTTTGTGATACATGTCCCACATGTTAATTATACACAAAAATCATGTTTCATGTAAAAATGCTAAATCCATCCCTAAATCCATGTTGCTGACACTGATGACCTGTTGTTGTTATGTGGTTTGTAATCAGACATAAACACAACTTGCATTAAGCTGAACAAACCTTCAGTTAATCAGTTACTCAGTATTGAACACAAACCCTGAGTGAAACGGGAAACATGAAACCTGGTGGATGCACAGGCAGTAATTCCTCTATACAGGTGGCCGTCGGACGAAACCATCACCTGACACATCTTGCCAAATATGGTTTGATCACCACGGCTCTGGGAGGCGACTGATGCTCCGTTTCATTCCTCAGCACTTGTATGTATCGTCAGCAGCATCTCTTAAAGTCATCCACACATCGCTCCCCACAGGGATGAAGGCTGACACTACCTTCCAAAATGGCAGTGGCAGATAGGAGGATATTTGCAGCTGCATTGGCAAATAGATCTTTCTTTACAACTGCAGTGCCAGCCGGAGGATTATACAGCTGCAGTGATAGCCATAGGAATGTTTGTTTACAGTGGCCATGATAGCCAGAGGACCATTTTTTTACAGCTGCAGTGATAGCCAGTGCAACATTAGTTTGCAGCTCCAGTGATAGCTGGAGGATTGTTTGTTTACAGCTGCAGTGATAGCCATCATGACTAATGGTCTGGCTTTGTGTCTTGTACACCAACAATGCTCCATTGAGACACCAGCTCATTAAGATTCAATGACTTGTTGATAATTGCTGTCCAAAAAAGGGGCACATATGTTGTGTGCAGAACGAAGTATGTGCTATTATTTTACCAAAGCCCTAATGCCCCAGCTTCAGCGTCCATATTTCTTAAGAAGTCATTTTAGGAACGGAATTAGATATTCGGATTAAAGTAGGAACCTGTGATGCATTATGAAACGCTTATAACAAATTGGTACATGGGTGAATGGATTCAGTTAAATTCAATTTAATTTTATATAGTGCCTTTCACAACACAGTCACCCCAAAGCACTTGACAAGAGTATGTGGCAACACATCATTTATTTAAAATGGTGCATGAAACAGGGAAAAGGGAACAAAAGAATTCCAGAAGAAAATAAGAGGAGAGGAATCAAAAACTCCAGAGTAAGGAGAAAAAAACCTCCAGGGGTCCAAGGTCCCCCCCCCCCCAGGCACACTGACATTATAAGGACCAGAGGAGATGAGTCTGCTTTAATAAAAGTAAGTTTGTAAACTGTGGTGATAGTCAATGTCCATCAGGATTCCAAAATTCAAGTTAAGCACATTTAAACAGAAATTGAAAAAATATACAATACAATACTCAGGGCTAATTATCTAAATATATATATAATGCATGTTACATATCAAGCATCCAACAGGTAAAAGGTACATGCAGTATACATATGAGCACGCCCTACCCAGTAATGCTGAAGAGTTACAAAACAGAATATGATCGTTACATCTCTTAATATTAAATATAATGCACAAATGTGTGTTTAAAGAACATTTAACCATGAACCAGTATCTTTCAAAGTGGGTCTAAGCTCACAGTGGCTTTAAGGAGCTGGAATGTGCAAAATATTGGCATTTACTCGCATCTCCACTTTAGAGTGAGAGCGTAAACACCGCTCAGCTTCTCTGCTCACTGATGCCTCTGTGACTCTGAGTCCTGCAACATTTAAGAGTCACTGTCTTCGAGTCCCTCCAGACATTTAATACCTATTGACTTTTCCAAAAGATAAAAAGTAAAATCATCATGTGTAGGAAGTTTATTAACTGGACAGTTTGAGGCAAACAGTTCCTGGCTTTTTAACGTCACCACCTTGTTCCGAAATGCTCCGTCTCATGAATTTCTACGCTTTGCCTTAGATTTTACAGATCAATATGTTCCTCTCCATTGCCTGAATGTTTAATGTTTTTGAGTCAATGTGCTTTTATCAGTCCAGAAGCTTCATTGAGTTATTGTGTGGAGAATCACAGATTCCAGAGGACAAGCAAAGGGATGGTCCTGCATTAATGGAGGCTGAGCAAACATTAGGCTGTGCAATAACCTCCTAGTGCCGGTCATTGATGTTAAAAGGGTAGAACTAAAAAAAGAAGAAGGTCATTTAAAAAGGTGTAGATTTACAGAGGAAAGGCATGATTACTGGAGACAGAAGATAGCTGCAGCGTCAAGCATCCTTGGAATGATTTGTTTTCGACCACAAATCCAGTGAAGGAGGAGAGGGTAAATCATGGAACAAAGGGGGAAGTAATCCAAGTGCCGACTCGGAGCGAATGGCGTTGCCCTCGTGGGGGACCTGGTGCTGACAGCCGCTCATGAAGCATGAGCACGTTCATGCGGTGCTGCAGCTACTTGGCGTGTTGAAGATGAACCTTGAACTGCGACAGACAGCATGATTTTGGCTGTTACCTGCCTGAAAATCCCAGAATAAGCAATGGAATCCAAGTGATCAAAAATGAACAGGCATGTATGTGTTTCGAGTTGGAAGAGGGAAAAAATGATTCCTTTAAGGAACCGCATATCCTGAATGACATGTCACATTTTGGCTGGTGCACAGCTTGTCCTGGGTGCTGCGGTGAATTTCGTATGAAGAAGCTCAGGGGGAGATTCTCCAGCTAAAGTCTGCAGTCGGATGTTGATCTGGTGGAAGTTCTCATGTGCATGTGCTAAGAGATAAAAAATGAATGCCTTTTTAGGAGTGTGGACATTTCTTCCTGGAACCAGGAGCTGTCAGACGGAAACCTGCCAGTCACATGGTATAGAACAATCTTTAAGAGGCGTTCTGCTTCAGTGAGCCAAGGTGACTAATACCGCATCACTGATAGGCAAATAATTTAATTGTAGAACCAGCTCTGGGCACAGGCCAATCCCGCAGGAAAGACCAGAGAATCAGCAGAATTACGTGGAAACAAAGAATAAGGCCAAGATCAGAACAATGAGATTCCCAGCTGATATCAGGGTTCTGTGCACCTGTTCTGTTCAGATCAATGAGATTCCCAGCTGATACCAGGGTTCTGTGCACCCGCTCCGTTCTGCAGTAAACTCACTTGAAAGGGTGTGTGTCCTGTGAAGGGTCCATGTGACAGACATGTGTTGAGAAGACATGATCGGAATGGTGAAACAAGGTCCAAAGCAGTTACTTAACACCTAACAACACTGCTGTTACTGTCACGATGGATGTAACTGTTCTGGGGAGCCACTAGTCCTATTCAAGATTGCCGGGGTCTGGAGCAAATCCTGAAACCTAAAGGCAAAAGGTAGGGAGTAATCTAGGATGAGGGACCAACCAATCACAGTGCACTTTGGGGACCAATTTTATATTCTTTTTTAAAACATAGCAACTGTGTTTTAACATTTCCAGAGTCACTCTTACGTGAATAGAGGCCATTCCGCACATATGCAATTACTATGACTATTCATTTAATTAAATACACTGTCTGTTTTTGGGGTGGCATTATGAAATCATACATCATTGGAAAAATAAATTTTGTTGTGTAAACAATAAAAAAATCAACATTTTATTATATATATTTATGAAGATACAGTGAGACGGCATGTTATTAAGTAATATCTCCCAGTTCTAACAAACAGGCATCTCTGAAACAGGGAGATGGCACATTATTAACTAATTTCTCCCAGTTCTAACAAACAGGCATCTCTGAAACAGGGAGATGGCACATTCTAGATGTTTTTTCCCAGACGGCTTTTCTCTCTGGTGTTCATACAAGTTAAATGCCCATTTTACCTTGTACAAGAGAAGCCATGGCCCCACAGTATTAGGCCCTATTTATGAACAAAACACTTTTATTTAAGAGATTATAGAAGGATTACGTGATCAAAGCTGTCAGATGTATAAAAGAACATGCAAGTGTAACCTTTCACTGAGTACATTTAATATTGGAATCCATTTTGTACTGATAGAATGCTGAAGGTAATCCCATCCCTCAGGTAGTTGCCTGAGGGTCCTTAAAACGCACACTCCTCAAGGCGCACTCTGGTGGCTGAAAGCAGCACTGCAGGGAGAGGATAGAGGTCAGAGTAGCACGTAAAACGCGGACAACAGCGGATGAATTATACTTGTGTTCCGTTGATTAACAGCAAATTAACCACGTGTGTTCAGATGACAAACATTCCCGGTTGAGGGTTTGTCATTAGCACGAATTGATTGCGTTCAACTTGAATTAGGACAAGCCAAAGGGAAGCGATTCTATTTGGAATGGTGCATAAAAATATTTTAGTAAAATTATTATTATCATCATTATTATTATTATTATTATTATTAATAAACATAACCTGAGTGAGTTCCTCGTGCTGCGTCATATTATAGTCAGCTGGACACAACACACAAAGGCAGTGGTGGTTCTTAATACATACGTGACTCGCCCCAATCACAGTACCGACATTTTGCCGGTAGGTGTCTCAGGTCGAGGACCATATATACACCAGGGTTCATATGGGCAATTTGAGGAGATCATAAACAAAACTTATCGTGTACTCAGTGTGTACAAACCCCTTACAAAAAAAAGAAAACCGTGCTGTTATAACAAATTCCATTCAGTGAAACTCCCCGTATTTTCAAACTTCCGTTTGCAAAAAGACTTAATAAAACTTCGCGGTCTGCGCCTCTTGTTCTCTGTAAGCACCTATTCACAAGCTCCCCTCGGCTTCCGCCTCCAACTCCGCCGCTTCTAAATCTCATCCACTCTCCACTTCAACTCCTCAGAGGCTCAATAAACAGCCTGTCACTCTTAAACATGTAGAAAATGTACCATTGCCTTCCAAAAGACACCACTGTACAAACCACACAGATTTTGCATTTTACACACTGATGAACTTCTCAGTCTCGCTTGGCACTTGACAGTATTCTTTTATTACACTCCATTTTATCTCTTGTATTATTTGACGGGGATGTTCTGTTTTTCCTCGGTTTTGTAACCCAATTGTCCATTTCTTGATTGATGTTAAGAATATTTTTGCCTCGATCGTACCCCAGTAAAACCGTGACTAAATAAAAGAGACAATCGCCCCATAAACTACTACACTGAGAGTAGTTTGTTAGAATAATAGTGAAAACCTGATTTTTAATCCAAAAGGGTGGAAGTGGAAGCTGACAGTGAAATGAGCACTTGCCACTGAATTTCTGGTGTTGAATGAAGCAATGTACTTAGTTAAATTACGCGAATTACTAATAGAATTGAGTTTTTTGCGACGGATGCCTTGGTCTCACGCCATTAAAAGTGCAAAAATGATAAATTGTCGTAGATTACTAATAAAGAAATTACATACACACAGTTCACATGAATACAATGATTCATATAAATCTTGTGGCACATTTTCTGTTTTAATATCTCACAGATTAACAGACGCAAAATAATTCTCACATGCGTTCTTTATTCATAATTATCAGAATTGAACCACACCTAAAAACAAAGGAAATGTTTTGACCTTCAATCTTATTTTAGATACGAATTTATTTTGGATTCAATCTTTATCTGTTTCATTTTCGACACCAAAAATGAGAACGTTCAGC
Organism: Stomatorhinus walkeri; assembly: GCA_026784285.1. Taxonomy (NCBI): domain Eukaryota; kingdom Metazoa; phylum Chordata; class Actinopteri; order Osteoglossiformes; family Mormyridae; genus Stomatorhinus; species Stomatorhinus walkeri. The sequence continues at coordinate 16,617,640 of JAODUD010000039.1, read as the reverse complement.
CATTTCAATGCATCAAAAGTGTCAATCTCTCCTTCTAGGTCTCTAACCAACTGTATCAAATTACAGGAAAAATCCTTGGACTATGAAATCTCTCTGAGGCCTGGACCTCTCGCTTGGCCCGCTGGAGTGGTATTTACACACAGTTACGTTGTCTGACATGGTCATCATTAGTAGCGGATCATGCTAAATTAACGTCGCGTTTATGTATTTCTTGGAGGGAGCTGAACCCTTCTTCCACGTGCCCACTCTTGCTTACATGCTCGGTTTCTTTCTCAGCAGATCCAGTTTGGGCTTTCTCGCTCAGGTTAAGGACATAAATAATTCCATCAGTTTATAAACTGTTCTTAACTTTAAACCACTGGAAAAAAATCACAGCAATGTATCAACAGGTGGGTCCCTGTTTGTGCGGAATGCTACTGTGTAAGCATTATATCTACAGCATTTTCCGGAAAATAGTGCACATTATTGATTTTACAGTTTCGCGATCAGCGACCAGGAAACAGTGTATCTTTTATGATGTGCTATTTACATATCTGCCTAATTTACTATGCCAGTCTGCTCGATCACAATTTATTCTATAAAAGCAACCCATGTCAGAATTATTACAAAATAAGAACAAAGGCTGTAGGCCTAACACGTAAATGGGAAAATTTCTAGATAGTTGAAAACTTTCAGCGAATGATAAAGCCTTCGACCACATTATTCTGCAATAATTTTATCTAATTTTGTGTGATGCATTATTACCACCACTCGGCGCTGCAATAATTAAAGATGTTAGCAATTTATGTTTTAATTAATCAATGAATAGACAGTGGGTTGTTAACCCGCCGACTTAGTTGTCTGTAATCTCTCATTATTGAACTAATTGCAAAACGCAATACTGTACTCTAAGTGTCCGTTAGGCTATCTGTGAGGACAGATCGGCCTTTTAATTATTGTCCCCTTTCGGTTTCACTTGTCTGTCCCGCAATGAAATTCTCCATTGAGCTTCATTCAGTCGTGCGGCGATGCGGTGCGGGTGAAGCCAGCGTCGGAAACAGAGGCGGGCGGCCAGATCGGTGCCGCCCCCGCTAGCCACCCCTACCGTAAACCCTACCTGTCTGGAGGCGCAAGATGTTTGATTTGTTTAAGCGCATATGCACAGATACCGGGAATCGTCCATACGTTGCAGAATGAGGATGGATATTGTTTATTTTTTTTTGGGCAATAACACATCCCGACGGATAACACTAAAGTGTGTTAATAACAGGTGAACCTTGCTCAAATACACCTTTATACTTACCTGTTACAGACATACAGGAAACAGGACGTCCAGTTATGAGAAATATTACCTCTGTAAGTTTAAATCTATCTGCACAAAATACTACAATACCAGACACAACTCCGTAAGTATGACGCCCCATTCTTGATGCGGAGTGTAGGAGGTATATAATAAAGTTAAACACTTTGATTGTGTCGTGGTTCTGCCTGGTCGTGATCTTTATGTGATAAATGCATATAGCACTTCCCCAAAACGTGAAATATAAATCTATCCCAAGACAAATATGAGTGTAAACTTATTGTTTCAGTACTTTATAATAGGCTTATTATACGTATTTTATTGAATTTACTTACTAACTGAATAACGCTCTGTAGTATTAGTGGCCAGGAAAAAAATAGTCTTTACGCATATTATTTATCATTAAGAAAAAAATGCGCTCTGGATGAAACGGTCTTTACTAGTTACTACAGATTAAATTACGAACAAGCAATGATTTTCATTAGAGCTATTGCAAGAAATGCCGTTTTTAACGTCACTGGGATGCTTAGATTGCACTGGCCACCTGTTACGAATATTCTTACACCTCAGGTCTTCTCAAAATAATTTCTTGCTAATCTTTCAGCAAAGCAAGCAGCGACTGACGCCGATGCCCCTCCTCCCCTGGACCGAAAAAGATCCCCACGATTAGCATAAAAAATGATGCCGTGTTCATTAATGATTTTATAAGTAGGTCACAGCACCCAAGTCGGATTGGCACTGTTTCTTAATGACATGCTGTTATAATGGCACCCTAATTGCTGATTTTTGTAAGATAACGGACAGTGTTGTGCAGAGCTTCGGTGAATCCGATAGGCGTGGAGGCGACTCTGCAAGCCTCTTGTGGAAAGCAACAGACAGGCGTCTAGGAAATATAAACGGCCGCGACGACTTTCTGGGGGCGGCGAAATGGGTGTGCATTTGACCTCATAAACAGAGTAAGGTATACTGCCGCTGTGTGCATTTGACCTCATAAACAGAGTAAGGTAT
>JAODUD010000039.1:16585591-16602311 GCA_026784285.1 Stomatorhinus walkeri | reverse complement strand
CCCCCCCCCCCCCCCCCCAACACCGACGTGAGGACAAACACACAGGGTCCACCTCCTTTCAGAACAGAGCATGGAGCTAACAGTCGCACAGCACCAGGTGATCCCAAATCAGGACAGGAATGTCAAGATGCCAGAGGTCACGTGATCCCTAATATCTGCCATGTGATTGGACGTACCTTCCCACTTCCTCATTCCATCCTCATCTGTGTCTTGACATATATCATGCACATGTATGTTAAGCGTGTATATCTATTCCGTGGGCAGCAGTTGTATGAGAATTTGACTGCGAGTGTCTTCTATTCTTCTGGTTTATTGATGTCTGTAAGTGGATGACAGGACGCCTTTAGCACTCGGCCAGGTATTAATGAGCAGCATGTTTATTTTCTGTCTGATGCACTGGAGAGTACGGCTAGTCCCCAAACCAGAGCAAAAGGAATGTGGCCCCTGCAGCTTAGGCATGAGGAGAGCCCTGCACATGGCATAGGGGCATTTTTGCAGACACAGTGCAATTCGGATCTGGGGTTTCCCCACTCATTCAGGTCAGGTGCAATGTACTTTACAGGTCATACATACCTTCTGATTAGAATAGCTTAATCAAGGCATGGTCTCCATTACAATATTTCGCGACTAGCCTTCTTCAGTGAAGCTGACACATCTGCAGGTAGTTGTCCCCATGGCCACAAGCGCATGAATGTTTTCATCATTCCTAAAAGATGCTCCACGCTGAGGTTGCATGGCGGACTAGGCTAGCTGATGTCACGCAAAATCAATACCATTACATATGCACACGGACATTCTTGTGTTTTAGCCTCAGGTTTAATTAAAGCTATCAGCTTCATTATTGTAATGACCTTTTTTAGTTATTCATTCCTGGAAACGTTATTTGATTGGTTGGTTTAATCGGAGCAAATATCCATGTTTCATTTACAACACAGATGTCTGAAGAATTCAGATCAGAACTGGTTTTAAAAATTAATAAATTTGAATTAGAGAAGATTAAATGTGAAATAAGTGTTTGTGGCCCTAGCCTACTCTCAACCTGTTAAAAAAAACACCCCATTACGGAAAAGTGTAAACTTGTAATATTGTAAAAATTACACTTTTTGCTATTGTTTACTCTGTGTTGTGCATGTTGAACTTTGTACATTATTACGGAAAGGATTTCAGCTAAATTTCAGGAACACAAGTCAGTTTAAGTCCTTTGGTAACATCTGTACAAATATATCTAAATGACAACTTATCTAATAATTTTAATGAGCATATATCAGAAATATTCGTACATTCAGAGGAAGTGGTGTTCAATAAAGCAAATTGTTCTATGTGTAATATTTGTTTGTTTGCTTATTTAGTGCTTAGTTTTTACAAGTATATAAGGGATAATTAATAGGTTTCTGTATCCAGCTGATTATTTGGTGCCTTACTTGGTTTTTAATGCTAGACCAATTTGGCCTTCTTTTATCGCTGCGTTTTGTTATCGGAACGCAGAAATCGCTCCTGGATTGCGCACGCTCCCGAATTTACGGCAGAATGGCGAATGTTGGCGGGAAAACGATGAACAGTCTTTGGACTCCGCGAACTGTCTTCGAACTTTTACATTTTATTTTAAACGGTATTATAGTATGTGTGTAAATATTGTATAACTCTTATTGAATATGGATAGTATCCAGGTGCAAAAAATAATTTGGTTAAAGAATCCATCATGGATCATGTACAAGTGTGTATTCTCTAAATCTAATAAAAAGAACTTGCTAAACACTCATGTTCTATGACAAATATATTAGCTATCACGCATTATTGTAATGTATTATAAACAGTCAATACAGACCAAAAATCTGCAAAAAAAGAGAATGTATGCACACACTGGTTACCTGAGATAATTCTCCCACAAAATTTGTGCGATTTATTAATTGAATAATTGAGTCTTTAGGCAGCAGTAAATAGTTATTCACAAGCGAAATGCTTCAATGACACTTAAATATCTGGCGAGCGCATTAAACTGTTGTTACTGTATATTAGTAATAAGACGTATTCTTCTATACGCACAACCACTCCAAGTCACCCCTTAACGTCAGCCCTGCTCCTGACAAACCATTATTTAAGCGCCAACGCAAACTCTTCTATCAATTACATATATTTAAGTATTTTAAAGCAATATCCAAGATACAGTTGTGCAAAGAATAATAATAGTTTTTCTGTTAATAGCATAGCTAAATGACAAAAATACTATAATTGGTTTTATTTTAATGTACTTTTTGTTATTCATTTGAAACTCATTTTGTGACACACAACTAGCAATCCCCAGCTATTTAATAAATCTATATAATGCACCATTTCTTTGCTCGTTCCAGCAAGTTCGTGCCATTAATTTCTTTTATTAATTCGTGTCGGTCACAAAGTGATATGTGGATCAGCATATCCCTCATAAATTAACAGCTTTGTAGCATTTCAACATTCTCGGCTTTAGACCGCCTTCTGCACGCTGAAGTCATGCATTTTCACATTAACTGTTATTATTAATGACTGTCAACTGAAAAACAATTATTGTGGGAATCGACGATGGCTGCGGTTCACCAGTGGTTACGTCTGGCGATACATTTACCAAACGTTGACGAGGAAGACTTCTTTAAAGTTTCTCAAGTTAAATATTGAGTCTCAAGGGGATGCTGGAAATAAAGGGGCTTCGTGTCCTAGCAGCTTATGCATGAGTTACAACAACTGCTCAAGTTATCTGACGAGATCAAACTTTCAGAAAGCAGTGATCCTTAAGTAATGTATACGAATAGCAAGCCTACTAGCTACTCAAAGGGCGAGGTTTTATATAGGAGTCTTAAACGTTTCTAATGTATGCCTAAACTAATGTATAGAATTGTTAGTTTTGCCACTCAATACACAAGAAGTAAGATGAACAACGCGGAATCAATGCAGAAGAAGATGTGGGACAAACTGCGGTGAAAATACGGCCTATTTTGAGGCTGACGGCTTGACTATATAGGCCTATGTTGGTGTCATTGCGTCCTGTGGAAAAAAACGAGACTCCGCACTATTTGCAATGAATAAACATAGCGTCGGAGTTTGTCATATTTTAATTAGATGTGCAGAGGTGTAGTAACGGATTTATTACTGAACGTATGTCAAAGTGGTCCCATTTCCGAGCCTAGTCAATGTCTTCGACGTGAATGCCTTTTTACGCTCGTATACCTTAAAACTTGTAAAACGCTGTATGTGGAATCCCTAGCGTGAATAATAAGTTTGTATTACTAAAGGTTTTACGTTTTAAATATTTGAAATATTTTATAGGCCTATTTATGCTTTGCATAATGTTTAAAGCCATCACCTTCTTTTATGCAGAACGCGTCCTACCTGCTCAGGAATCCTCGGCGACACCGTCGTATTTATAGTGTTTTTTGAACATTTTAAGATTTCATACTGATCTCTGTTTTGCGGAACAAGTCAGTCACCAAGCAGCATCTGTACAGAGGAAGTCTCGAAGATTTAAAGGCTGTGGAATCTCGTTTCTTTGCAAGGAGAAACCTTCAAATAACAATTCACTTTTTATTAATTTAAATCACCTCCATCAACAGAAGTTTACCAGCTAAACGATGTTTATTTATCACATCGTTTTGCCCCGTTTTAACTGTAAAGTTCACGAATTGTAGCTAGATTTTCTTTTCAGTATCTTCTGCACAACGACCAGAGCCGTAAACACACAGCATTTGAGGACAAAACTGGTAAAAATCAAACGCTACACAGCTGCTCTCCGGCTCTGGGGGCTGTCATGGAGAACTTTTCATGGACTGGAAGTGAGGAGGAAATGAAAAGAAAGATAACGGCACCACAAATGTCGAAATCAGCTGCGATGGTGACAGCTGCAGTCGCAGGTGACGCTGACATTCCCAATTTACAATATGTTGATTATATAGATACATTTCTATGATTACTATATATCCCAAAATAATTACCTGGCATAGTTACATATTTTAATAACTGGGCTCCACAAATCAATACATTGAGTGAGTTGCTGTGTTTCATATTATATTACGGCAGGTTACACTGATTCACTAACGTCACTCTTTTACCGGGTCACTAGGAGTTATCCGGATGCGCCTACACACACGCACACACACACGTTTATAATTATATCTTTGCGGGGACTCTCCATTCATTTCTATTTTAAAACTGATGACCTTAACCCCTACCCAGCCCTATTCTTAACCATAAGTAACCAAACTAAATACTTTAGTACAAACTAAACTAAATACACTAAATACTAAGACATTTTATTTTTTTGATTGCGTTCACTCATCTTTGTGGGTTTTTGAAAAATGGTCCCCACAACGTTAAAATGAAAGGTTTTAATTACATTGAGGGGGACATTTGGTCCCCACAATGTAATATAAGCCTAATCCTCATACAAACACACACACATCATCATCATCGTCATATCATTCAAAAACAGTTTGAAGGAAGAGTACGTGGGTAACTGAACCGAGCGGTGTTATGTTTCACACATGGCGCAGATGCGCCATCTGGTGGTAAAATCACCAGAACAAAACGTGTGAGTAAAACTTGCAAGGTCTCTTACAGCCCTAACCTTAACCGCAAGCAGTTTTAGTTTTTTTGATTGTATTCTCAGATCTTTGCGGGAACCTGAAAAATGGTAAAAAAAAAAAAAAAAAAAAAAAAAAAGGTATGACCAATATGAACAATGTAATATAAATCTAATCCACACACACAGACACGTTTGTATTCATATGTTTGTGGGGTCTATCCATTCATTTCAATGGTCTTAACCCGAATCCCAACTAAGACAGCCTTAACCCCCACCCAGCCCTAAACATAACCGTAAGTAACCTAACAAAATACAAGACTTTTGGTATTTTTAGTTTCTGATTCCATTCACAGGTTTTTATAAAAAATATGTCCCCACAAGGTGCAAATTGCAGTTTTTCCCCCATTGTGGGCACATTCCGTCCCCACAATGTAATACATACATGACCACACAAACACACATACAGCATCACGCTTACACCTACAGGCACTGGAGGGAATGGATTGAGTTTTAACAGCATAATACAGCCTGAATTGAAAACGATACTGACTCGAATGGATTATTGGGTATCTTCTGTAAATCCTGGCTATGGAAAAATGAAAGTGTGTGCGTGATATAACTACTGCTGTCTAACATTATTGTCTCTGCCTTTTTTCCCAGTGTTGTGTCTGCTACTTTGAGCCAAAGACTTCAAAGAGAGTACTTTAGGGTATAGAATTATAAATTTGTGCTACCAGTTGGTTTCTGGACTTAGGAAATTTTCTTTTACCTTTTTTTCCCAGGAGGCTGTTATACGAAACAGGAAAAACATGGATTAGTAGCAGTTTTCCGTTCTGCCACTAGGGGCACGGGCACACGTACAGCAGCAGACATCATGACGAACGCCCTAGTCTGTAGAAGATTTTGGCCTAATATTTTCCCACCCTGACAGGGACATCTGTTAGTGCTTGGAGCCTTGGACCCAGTGAGACTGAAGTGGTGCCAGTTTCCATCTATGTGGCTTTGGCTACAGAATGCTGGCAGGAATAAACCTCATTTTCAGGCACTGTGCATTCATTTCAGGAATGAAAGTAGGCCAGTCTCTGGACGAGGGCCCAACACTGTCCATAAGTCTGCCTTTGTGTCAGTATTACATTCTAGAAAAAGAAAGAAGACCACTGATAAAAGAATCTGACACATAAGGCAGCTGTTTAAGATGCCACCTCTCACCTGAAATTGTGAGTAAGTGTTACAGAGGAGTGCGATATGAGAGACTTCCTGAGAGCGTACAACAACAGCCATGTGGGTTGTTCATGTATTACACATTAAAGAAAAGAATTAAATCCTCACTAATGTTCTGTGATGCCCATAAAAATGAATGTGGATGAAAGGTGAAATGTTTTACTCATCATAGCTGGATGGAGTGACACTGAAGTTCTATTCACACCGAATCTAGTCACTTATGTGAATGGCTGGGGGGGGGGGGGGGTATTACTATGGGGTGGTGTGTGGCTCTGTGGGTTAGGATGCTGTGTCTGTTATTGGAGGATCGCTGGTTCAGGTTTCTGGGTCAGCAGAGCGGTTTTACCGTTGGGCTTCTGAGCAAGACCCTTAACCTCCAATTCCTCCGGGGACCGGCTGACCACATCATATTGGATAAAAGTGCTAAATAGTGAATATCAGAATGGAGGTCTGACCTCTGCGTATGTCTTATGTTGTTGTAGCTTTTAGCTTGTAGCCTGAATATCTTAAATTAGGCAGGAAAACTGGGCAGCAATCGCTAAAAGTTAAAGCGATTACACGACGTGCGAGTGTGACAGATCTCCATGACGCTGCCCAGTCCGATTGTCTTGTGAAACGAAACATCATCAAAACCCTTCCGGCAAATAACGGGGCGTCTCATCCAGAATGAGGCAAGAAATCTGCCGGCTTTTCAAAGCGCCTTCCCACTCCTTGCTACCCTTATTTACATCAATGCGGGATTCTTCTGAAGGAGAGGAAGAAAGGAAGAGGCTCCGTGAGGGAGGGCTGGCCCAGTTACAGGCCCACCATGCGCCCGGAGGGAGCTCCCCCCTCATATCCCCCTCACCATGTACTGACGCCCAGCTACGCCACCACAGGCCCACGTTGCAGGATGTTGCCCTTCGCACATCCTGCTTTATTTTGGATTTGTGTGTAGAAATAGCAGTGAATAGTATCATGTTGCTGGTGCATTTCTGCTCACCAGCACAATTACAATTACTCAGTAGCTAAATTACTTATTTTGTTGCAGTGGATGACCTAAACCTTAACTAAATTAACATAACTAAATTAGCACTAAATACACACAAAACACACCAAATAAAATTGCACATTATATTGAAAATATTTTTCCAGTTAAAGCACCGTTTATCTATAATTGCAGTTACATTTAAATATCCAATTAATACTTATTTTTTATTGTATTCATTGTCTTCCTTTTTCGTCAATACACGAATGATCTCTGTCATACAAGCAGATCTCCTGTACTTTTTATATCAGTGAATGTAAGCAGTTGCTATTCTTTGCCACTAGGGGGAGATAAAGACTAAAAACTGGAACGTTTGTAAACTGAAGGTCAACGCGTGTTTCAAGACGGTCTGAAGTGACTGTGATTATAATAAAGAAAATATTTTCGTTAAAGACGTCGTGTAATTACAAAGGTCATTTGTGTGGGCGCGTGTCTGTGTTTCAATAAGGCTACAACAATGGACAAAAAGATGTATAAGAGAATTATTGATATCAGTTGTCTGTAATCGGTAGGGGACGCTCCATACAAGTTAATATATATTTTTTTTTTATATGATGACGTTACTCTACTGTCACCTGATTAACGCCGCAATCGAAAAAGCGATATATTACACAATTACACTTGTACAGCTAGACAGACAAGGGGTTGTGTGTGGGAGAAACGTATACCTAAGACAGGCCCAGGTAACTGCTTTAAAGTTCTTAAAGGGACAGAGAAAACATTTCAAAGTATGTACCGTTTGAATTACCCGACGATCCTGCTGCAAAACAAGCTTGGAAAAAAGACATGTAGGCCTAGAATAGGAAAAATACAAACGCGTGCACTGTACATTTTCACACTACGTGCATTTACATGCTACACAAATTATTCTGACTATGGAATGTACTATTGAACGAAATTAAATTTTCGTGTTATATATTTCCGCGTGAGGTATCATAGGAGATTACTATTTGAAGCGTAAAGAGGATGAGCATGTCTGCTTTGGCACTGTAGTACAGGGAATGGTACAAATATAAAACGCACAGAAAATGTTAATATGGGTTTGTGTTTGCGTACCACAGAGATAATATATGCTAAATCGTATAGTTTAAATGTATAGATTAATGTAATTAATTATGCTTTTCTAGGTTACTTTCCACACACAATTTAACCCTATAATGCCTTATTAGAACTCTTCATATTTTGAAGCACAAACTGGCAGAAAGGCCAGCTACATTAAATATTTATCTTTGTGTTGGTAACTTTTTACGATGCTTTATCCAAATTCAGTAATAATTGCATTAAAATTGATAATCCGTATCACTGGCCGTCAGTGCACGTCCATATGTATGTATAGAATGTTTTATATTTGAATTCTGGATTTTCCCCTGTCTTGTATCACAGTGATATTAACTTTTAGTCCAAATAAGCGTGTGTTAGATATAGGTGAAGGATATTTTTATGTGTACACTGTGCGTGTAAGACGTAGAGTGTGTGAGTGAGTAAGTGAGAGAGAGAGAGAGAGAGAGAGAAAGAGAGAGAGAGAGAAAGAGAGGCAGAGAGAGAGTTCAGTTATCTACTCCTCACATGAATGCACTCAGTTAACTGAGATCACTCCGCAAACATGCTCTGGAAACTAGTAGAGAATGTGAAGTATGAAGATATTTATGAGGTAATGTTTTAGTCAATTACTTGAGATTATAGCGGTAGGGCATTTTTATTTCCTACATGTTTTTTAGTAATTCACACGGGAACGAACTTTTTAAAAATACAGTTTGACAGATTTGTTAAACATCCCAGATGATGTGGCTGTGATTTATTTTCAGATTTTTTTTGTCTAGAAACAGTCAGAATGGAATGACGGAAAAAATCCACACTTTAACAAGGTTATTTTGGCAAACGGAGTGTAGTTGGTCTTAAACGTCTGTATACTGACACGTATTAGACTTTATACCTACTCTATGGAACTTAGACCGAGAAACTTAATTTCTATTTGGGGAAAGAAAAATGCGGAGTAAATTTTAGTCTAAAGACGTAAGGAAATAGGTCTATTTTATATGAATGATTAAATATTCAGCAGAACATAATATTTTAACAATTAAATATCATTCTGAAAATAAGAGGACTTTCATCAAGAGTAGATGTTTAACTAATATCAAATAAATAACAGTAAATTATTTTATAGGAAAAAATACTCGTTTGTGGAATTATTAAGAATGATTTGAGTTGAAGTTTAATTCTTGTTTTACAATTGCATTCTGTTGTGCGAAGTGGCTAACTGTATTTATAAGTATGGCAAAGGAATAGTTTTAAAATTGCATGCTAGTTCATTTGTTTTATATGATATTTGAATTATATTGTGATATTTACAATTTAATAACGCATTTTGGAATAAAAGGGGATTCTGAATACGATGCTTCACAAAGGACCAAATGCAAATCGCTTATGCTTACCGAAAAATAGCCTTGTTGGTAGGAATGGAAAGGCCACGCGTTTGGATATAAACATAACGGATACGGAGATGGCGACGACCGCGGGAAAAAAAGCACAAAGACCTTTGCAAACGGCGTATGCGGGAGTGCGAGCCGCACTGAATGGACTCCGCGTGAGATTTCACAGACTCTTTAGTTAAGCTTGGCGGGGATCTGCGCTCAATAACCTCAAATACCTTCGCTTTCACAGCTTCTGTCTGGCTAATTATCAACTGCAAAATTGGGGATAAAAATCAGCACGCGAGACCTGCGTCCATGCAAAACGTCAGAAAGTTTAATTTTGGAATATTACTATCTTGCCTTAAGTATAGAAGTATTAGGCCTATGTATTAAATAACTATGCATCATGTTAAAATGGACTAATCTACTTATGTTTTGTATGCATTATAATTTAGATAAAAATTAATGAGATGACGTGTGTTTGAGTGAGTCGGTCGGGTCGTTTTCTGTTGTTTACGAAGTTTAAGAACAAAGTATTTTCGCGGACTCCTGTCGTTCCATTCCATATTAAATATACAGGTCGGGAGGACGGCGGTTGTATTGCATATACGCTGGGTTTGTGCAAAGATTAAACACAAACGTTGAAGTTCAGTCGCGGTATGTTACCTTCAGTAGTGGTAAAATTGTATTAATGCTGAGTGCGGATGTCACCTGAGCTAAATTTATTATAGGTGTAAATCTGTAAACGTTGAAACTAAAAGAAAAAAACTTAATAATACATCAAATCGAAAGAAATGGAAATTTAATAAAGGTAACTTAAAGGTCATCTATGTGTACGAATGAATGCATGCTTTGCTTTACGTCGCCTTGTGCGCATACATGCATACTGTATATATACTATAACATATGTGTGTGCGCCTGTATGTGTGTACAAATGTTTGCACGCGTCCGTTTTCCTGCTGCCTCTCACACGCTAAACTTTGCTAAAAGTCTTCCTCTGCCAGCCCCCCTTGTTTGATTACATCTAGTAATTCTCAGCTGAATGAACGTCATTTACAATAGCAGGGGAGCGCCAGAGCTGACTGCAGCTTCACGCTCCGTTTGTCCGCCATTCTCGCTTTAAGTATTCCTGTAATATTAATAGTCATGAATAACAATTATTATGAGGTGGTGTAGAGAAACGGAGGGAAGGAGCAGGCGAGCAGTTCGACTCAAGCTTTGGATTGAAGAGGACTCTAGCTGAAACCTGAGTCAAATATAACATTTATGCCCGAATAACACGGTTATTCTGTTTAATCGCGATCTGGAAAAATAGTTAATGGAAAGTACTGGACACCGCAAAATATTTTTTACTGCTACGCTGTATACACTGATTTCTTTCTAATTTTTATTGTTTTTGCTGTGAACAGACCGTCTCCCAGATGTTAGTCCATACTTATTCAGCTACGGTGAGTCGGGTCGTTGATGTTACTTTTTTAAACATTTAAGCACAATTTAAATTTCGCTTAGCTGGAATTATATAAGTGCCGAAGTTAAAGCTGGTGGAGGATGGTCTGTTATTATTCATTGGTGCTTAGCGTTCTTATATCTTGTCGGTATATATTAGCGGGCGTCTGATGACAAAAAAAATAATAGTTTCATCTATTTTTCAGCAGTATGCACACTGTTGCGTACAATTTATGAAGTGGCCTATTGCAAAATAGCGTATGTTTAAGCCCCTTATTTATTTCCCGTAGTTTTTAACATTATGACACAATTGTTTTTGGTTCTGCTTGTGACGAGATCGCAAAAAGAAAAGTTAAAAAGAATAGGGAACAGTGTCTTTATAATAAAATATTTTGGGTCATATTGCGTCATGGGCCTTGTACACTTCTTCTTTTTTTGCTTTTTTAGCTGCAAGGTATTTAGTTTTACATCCACTTTAATGTCTTTTCATATAAATGCATTGTATTTAGTTTGTGTCTGAATTACTTCACTGTATCATGTGTAAAATATCCCCGTGCTCTGTGTTTTGAAGGACCGGCACGATGGAGTACCGAGTCACAGCTCCAGGCTGTCCCAGTTGGGCTCGGTGTCACAGGGACCGTACTCCAGCGCCCCGCCGCTATCCCATACTCCATCATCGGACTTCCAGCCGCCCTACTTTCCACCGCCATATCAGCCGCTTCCGTACCACCAGAGCCAGGATCCGTATTCCCACGTTAATGACCCTTACTCCCTGAACCCTCTACATCAACCCCAGCAACATCCCTGGGGGCAAAGACAGCGACAAGAGGTTGGAAATGAGACAGGCTCTTTACTGCCCCAGCCGCGGGCATCTTTGCCCCAGCTCTCTGGACTCGACCCCAGGCGGGACTATGCCTCCGTTAGACGGCCAGACGTGCTTCTTCACTCGGCGCCCCACGGGCTCGAATCTGGAATGGGAGACAGTCTGTCGCTTCACGGCCTTCACGGAATGGAAGACGTGCAGGTGAGTGCTTCCACTTCCCTGTTTACATTTGCATCCCCTTTGCATGCTACAGAACGTGAACGGCACTGGGCAGTATGCTTCTACATTTTAAGCGATATTCTGGTACTGAGATGTGCGTGTTTGCCTATGATATTTTTGAATACGGCCATTTTATAATGTTTCAATATGCTTGTAATTTTGACCTACATCTCATTTATCATTTGTTAGTAAATCACAAATATCAGATTTTCCAGTTCTATATTTCGAATTAATATACTACGACAATATAACGAAGATTCATTTTGGCTTGTATTGCATATATTCTGGAATTCTTCAAAATGCATGCTCTAATACTCAGTTATAATGTCCTGGGCTTTGTTAACAGAGATTACAACTGTATTCTTCATCGCCGTTTGAGGGGGCCGGCGCGTCTGTCTTGACAAAAGTCTCAATAAAAATTTTAACGACAAGTTTTCCTAATTTTCGTATTTAGTCCAAATTAAATCTTTACAATCCCCGGAGTGAATATTAAATACCAACACGCTGTGTGAATATCTTGTACAGAAAACAGCAGGTGGTCCTAATTAGACAGAAAATCAGACAAGTACGCTGTCATTAACAAATCTTCAAAACGGTAGCGCCGATCCTTCTGCAGCAAATAGAGCAATTAAATTAAACATCACCACAATACATTTTATTTAAACTGTAATGCAATAAATATAAAATATTTCTTAGTCTTGATATATTAATCTTTATCTTGAACTACTATCATCATCTTTGTAAAAGAATTAACCATTAATAAGCCTAGTTACAATTAATTATGAATTGTTATTATTTAAGCTGCTAGCGATTGATGTAAGAAAATATTTCCAGACAAATAGTGTTTGATAAAGTAAACACTAAAGCTTGTGTCTTGACTTAAATGCTTATTCCTGAAAAGACCCCTATCTAGCGTAGCACCATGCTAAAACGAATAGGCCCGCATAACCGGCGTACGATTTGTGTCATACGGTTACTTTCACTTATTATTCCTTTGACATTTTTACTGCTCTTTGTTTTACTCAATATTTTACTTTGAAATTGACATTTGTATTGACAGGCACTCGCATCTGTGAAATCAGTATCTTAATTAATTTCACTTGTTAAACTTGCAAGCATTTCTAAAACTGATCAATACTTATACTAATATTGGCCACTGTTGTATAAATAACCTGTCTCCTTCTAGTAAATGTAATGACAACGAGATTTGTTTGTACACCTTTTCGTTCCTTTTAAGTATGTCTTCGGTATATATTGTGTGGTCGTATATTAAAGAAATATATAAATTTTGGGTCTTAATAAATAAAATTTGGCGTCTTTTCATTAAAATCCTGCGTAATGAAGCTTTGTCCGATTTGCGGCATCTTTCCGTTTGCAGGCCGTTGAGGACGCAAACAACAGTGGAATGAATCTTTTGGATCAGTCGGTCATTAAAAAAGGTAAGGCAATATAAAATATTTATGGCTGGCGTACGACATAGAAAAGCTTTGACTTTGCGAGATTTTACAAAATAGATTTTGTTGTTGTGTTTGCTTGGCAATATTAACTGAAGAAAATAAACAAGAGAAAACATTTCAGGAAATAACTTATGCAAAACAACTCTGGATGAATTCTTCAACTAAAAGTCTAACTAATAATACAAATTGATTTTAAGTTTCCGTGCAACGTCGTACATAACTTCTAGATAGACGGGTCTAAATTACGCAACTGTCAAGTAATTTTAGATGGTCTCATCCTGTTGCTATTCATTGCTGCCTTTCAGTCGGCGCAGCTACTATGACGTTTGCTACATAACTCTAAAAACCCCCTTTAGTTTAAACATTTATTGTGTTTAAGTCAGGGATGCCAACTTGGTGGTTGAATTTGACCGCCGCATTTGACAAATAACTTCACGTCAAAGATAAATACCGCATCAGTCAGAGTAACAGTTATGAAATGCAAAATGTACGCGCTTTATGCATGTCGCGGTTTTGTGCCATTAATCACTGTAGAAATCATTAGAAGAAATTGCCAGGAATGCACTCCTAACCAACGATTGGTCGAATTTTCGAATATAAGTTTTAAAAGACTAAACCCTTTTATCGTGCACATAAACTACACCGAGCTATAGAACAGAGCATGTTTAGATAATACTTTAATTATTTAACTGCAGCATTAAATACTACCATAAAATTAGGCCTATGTGAAATACGCTTTACCCTTTATTTCCCTTTTAATTTGTATAGAACAGCGCGCCTGGAAATCACCGGCCATTGTTAGGGAGTGATTATTTCCGAGGTAATTCGGGATATGAGGTCCCCGAAGAGCGAACACATGAGTGGAGTTAAAGTAGCCGGCCTGATAAATGTCTTTTTCATGTGGATTTCTCCTGAGCTCGTTTAGGGTCAATTTCCAGTATTATCCTCTGTTGAGCTGTTAATACAAAAAGCAGGGACCGTGACCTTTGGCTTGGAATAGCCAGCGTCAAGACATTTTGCTGTTATTTAAATGTGATAATTATAACGACCAGTTATTTATAGAAAATTAAATAGATCAATAACGATGTATTCCTGATACATTTACTGCTCAATCTCAATTTGGTTTTTTTGGTTTTAGATAGGCCCGAATACTCGGTAATTGTATTAAATTTATCCAGAGCAGAATTTTACTAGATACATACGTTTCCTATATGATAGTTTTCTTTGACATTAGTGGTACGATCAAAATCAAGACATATAAGTAAATCATAAAAAAATCTTGACAGTTTATGGCAGGTAAAGCTATTACACGAAATTGGCTTTAAAATATATTACTGTGCGTCTGCACGTGGGATTTCACGTTTGATAAAATATGTTTGATGAGTCAACCATCCACCCACCCATCCGTTGTCTATACATTGTCTAAATGTTTGAAGTTGCAGATAAGCATCATATAAATTTAACGTTGGACAATTTTATGGATGCTTGGCGTGGTTCTCTTGGCACACACATCGCAATTTTGGCCTTAAAATGAGTTCATGATCATCATATAATTCATAATTATTGTTATTACCTCTTTGCCCTTATTTCATAAATCAACGCAATTACGGCTTTGTGAATCCGACACGTCATTTGCGGGAGGAGTGAAAACTTATTTTGTTTTGTTCCCTAATAAGTTTCGAAATTAAACAATTGCGTTTATTTAGTAAAAGTTATCCTATCAGGAGCAAGACTATCATCATCATCATCATCATCATCATCATCATCATCATCATCATCAACAACAATAAAAAAATAAAAATAAAAATAAAAAAAATAATAATAATAATAATAAACATGTACATGTTTTTTCGTTTTCAACTAATATTTACTCAATCAAAACTGCGGCTTAGCATTAAAAACTGAACTATACTTTAAAAAAATAACTATAGTTGGCCTACTATTCCTGGTTAAGATTTAAATAGAACAAAATGGAAACACGATGTATCTAGGGCTGCATTTGCAACAGCTTTTTGCGCAGAATACAAATCATTATAGGATTCCGGGGTTGTATAAATGAATTAACTGCAACTTAAAGTCAATTAAATGCGGCAACGTTGAGTTTTATTTTTCTCGACGCGAGTGTTTTTGGGAATATTTCTCCGTCCAACTCGCCCTTCTTGCTCTCTTCTCAGTTCCCGTCCCGCATAAGAGCGTGGCGTCTCTCATGATGAGCAAAGACGGCTTAATCGGCGGCATCAGCGTGAACGTGAACGAGGTCTTCTGCTCCGTACCCGGCCGCCTGTCCCTCCTCAGTTCCACTTCTAAGTACAAGGTGACGGTGGGTGAGGTTCAGCGGCGTCTCTCCCCACCGGAATGCCTCAACGCCTCCCTGCTGGGGGGTGTCCTCAGGAGGTAAGACCAAATCTGCCGCCATTGCACTTATTCAGGTATTAATTTAAAACATGCATCTAGAAAACGTCTTTAAACTGCATTGAGAGTAGCTTCAAAGTTTCCATAATGCATTTCAACATCCTCCTTTTAGCAATTATGAAATAACGAGCCCAGAAATAAACTTATATGTAGGCCTATGTAGATATAGGAAAAAGCTGCTGCTTAAAATCCGCACGTCGCCAGATTTACCATGGTCGTATAAAAGGGATTAATCATTAGGCATCTAGACTGAAATACATATTATGTCAATTTTTCTATTAAGACGTATTGTAAGGTAAAATTTAAATGCTATATAATGAAATAGGCGCATATATTCCACATGTTTGACGTGACGTTTTGTCTTTATTTTGCAGAGCAAAATCTAAAAACGGTGGCAGATCTTTGAGAGAAAAACTTGAGAAAATCGGTTTGAATTTACCTGCTGGCAGACGCAAAGCTGCCAACGTCACACTACTGACGTCACTCGTAGAAGGTAAATATATGACCGTCTCAATCCCATTTACTGCCATCGTGGTAGAGCCTGCTAATTCTCTCGAATGTTCCTTTGAATTTGGCGAGACGTTTGTATGACTATGTCTTTCTTTAAGAGAAATTAATTAACAGCGTAGGCCCATAGGAAGGCTAAGCAAGGAATAAAATCGAACAAATATACACAATTTAACACAAAAATGGGGATTGGGATCGTTTATCTGTCCCGAACAAGGACTGGAGAGATCAAAGACATAAAACATAAAAGAGCGCGCAGACGCCACATACATACACACACCATATACACACCAACACACACGACGATGCGGGCACACGTCTGCATTTCTCTGTGTGCATGTATACAATGTACAAAATGTATACAGATAGGCCTGTCAGAAGTGTATTTTGTCAAAAATATTTTTTTGGGGGAAATATTGCAAAAGCACACATACAGAAACACAAATCATATTTATTTCAGGTTGAAACAGTATAAAATGAAACGTACATTTTAGGTTATAGCAAGATATTTATCCAAGGCAGACCAGAGCCCTATGCTCTCAAAATAATTTCTAAGTTCTCAGATGTCTATTTTTATCTATCTATCTATCTATCTATCTATCTATCTATCTATCTATCTATCTATCTATCTATCTATCTATCTATCTA
>JAODUD010000039.1:16569849-16585491 GCA_026784285.1 Stomatorhinus walkeri | reverse complement strand
ATCTATCTATCTATCTATCTATCTATCTATCTATCTATCTATCTATCTATCTATCTATCTATCTATCTATCTATTTAGAAGTAAATAGAAGTAGGCCTAAGTAATAATTACGATTAGTGTACCGTGTCACAGTCCGTAAGGGGGAAAAGCCAAAACAATACATGTGATAATGTCTATTGCTGGGATGATTATAAAACCCTTTGTATATTTTTTTTACAGAGAATTCATTCATGCTGTCGAAGCGTTAAAAACGACCACATTCCATTGTATTTGAATTCACAAAGAGTACGGTTTATGATTCATACACCGAAGGGAAAGTTCAGCGTACAACAAAACAGCAGTTTTCCCACTACACTGATGTAACCATGTGATCCTTTCCGTTCCCAGGAGAAGCGGTCCATTTGGCCAGAGACTTCGGCTATATATGTGAAACGGAGTTTCCCACAAAAGCCGTGTCCGAGTACCTCAACAGGCAGCACACGGACCCCAACGAGCTGCACTCGCGGAAAAACATGCTGCTGGCCACTAAGTACGTTCGTGTGCTGCGATACGCGGCTTATACGGCGAAGCTTCAATCCATACATCCATTTTCTGTAACCCCTTGTCCTATTCAGGGACCGTGAAATGTATAAAAGACTCCATCGTAATATATTCGTTTAAAAAAGATACGGTAACATTTAAAACAATTAACCTTAGACATCTTACGACTAGATTTTTTCAGTGGTTATTTGACTATTTTATTTTAATGTGAATTTTGGGAACCACAATTGGCTGTTCCGTAAATGAAGCTTACAGGTGTATTTAATTAGACAGAACAGGACTTGTGTCATAGATTTTTTTTTGTTGTTATTTTATAAATTCGCTGGTGTAGTTCTCCTGTCAGATGCAGATCCACCCTGAACGTTTTAAAATTGCAGCTGTTCGCTTTCAGCCTAGCATTGCGTTACCTCCCCCCTGTCAATCAAGCCAAGCCCCTGGCCTCGGGAAAATATTAACGTACATAACTATTTAATACGCTCTTTTATTGGAATTTCAAAGATCCTGTATTTTCTTAATATCAATGCTGGATAAACCTGGAACAGCGCAATAATAATAATAATAATAATAATAATAATAATAATAATAATAATAATAATAACTGGAGTGGAGTTTAGATAGTTTGGAATAAACTTTGTATCAGTTTTATTTTAGGGTAACATTACATGTTTTTTCTGCAAAATGTGTTGGACACGTGCATAAAATACATTTTAAAAGTTAGTCAGGTTTGCCCATTGGCCTCCTAAGGGGTGTCTGGGTTTGATAGGCATCTTCCTTTGGGTTATAATGCATGGATGCCCTGGTTATTTAATCGTTTGCAGATAGCTTGTCAAACGTTTGAAGGTTTAAGGTTCAGGGGTCATTTTGGTTCATTGAACAGTTAATTGCAGTGTCTTAAGGACTTAAACACATTTGGCTGACCTTTTATCATTTTCTTAGAGACCTCTTTTTCATCTCAAGTAACACTTCCAAAGGAAGGCGATCAATATGTTTGACACGCACATTAAAATATTTATAAGGTAATACTTTAACTGATTAATAAAATAAAATATCTTATTAGAAGACACAGGATGATTCTGGAATGTGTCAGGGGAGACTGTTGCATGTGTAAGGGAGGATTATTTGGATATTTTTTGTATCGTTTTGACACATGACATGTGCACAGTTTTTCGGCGGTGTGTGTGTGTGGCGTGTCCTGTTGGGCCTTCAGACAAGTTATCCTGTCCTGTATCTTCACCTCCTAGGCAGCTCTGCAAGGAATTTACAGATCTGTTGGCCCAGGACAGGACGCCGCTGGGTAACAGCAGACCCACACCCATCTTGGAACCGGGCATCCAGAGTTGCCTCTCCCACTTCAGCTTCATCACCCACGGCTTCGGCTCACCGGCCATATGCGCCGCACTCACCGCCTTGCAGAACTACCTGACGGAGGCTCTCAAAGGCCTGGACAAGATGTTCTTGAACAACAACAACAACAGCACGAGTCGACACACTTCGGGAGAGGGGCCGGGCTCCAAGGCTGGAGATAAAGAGGAGAAACATCGGAAATAGATCACGCAAGCAAGAGAATCGCCCAAATCCTTTATATTCTAGCTTTAAAACATTACAGTTACTTTGGGGGAAAATAACGTGCTTGAAGAAGAATCAGAATTTAATAAGAAGATGGAAGAGGAGAAAAAAATAGAAATTGCATACTGGTGACGGTTAAGCAGGTTTTGTATCCCGTTAAGTACGTTTAGATTATGATTTAAGCATTCTGTTAAGGATCTTCATACAGGTCTGCCTGAAAAACATTCCAAGACGAAGATCTGCAGCCGCAGACTGGCCAAATCTCCAGTCTTTGTCCAGCTCCCTGTTGAATAGTGCGTGGATTTGTCAACTGCTCAAGACTCCAGTAGGAACGCAGGTTTCCGCAACCGTAGCGTAACCGGGCCAAGCTCCCGGTCAGGACCGAGTCAGCGCACGTCTGTTCACGCTGAGGCTGAGCCAGACTCGGGCAGTCGTCTGTGTCACTTTTCGGGGAATGCCACACATTTGCACTGCTCAGCAAATGTATTGGCCTTGTTCCAAATATAGTGCCCCACATTAC
This sequence comes from Stomatorhinus walkeri, assembly GCA_026784285.1. NCBI lineage: Eukaryota > Metazoa > Chordata > Actinopteri > Osteoglossiformes > Mormyridae > Stomatorhinus > Stomatorhinus walkeri. The sequence continues at coordinate 16,582,865 of JAODUD010000039.1, read as the reverse complement.
CAATGGTCTATGAAGTTAGGTCATTGAGCAGTATACAAACTGTATAAATATCCCGTAGGACATTTCCAAAGAGGGTTTAGGTCAAGTAATACCCATGGTGTGTGAACTTCATATGAAACTATTTGTTAACATCCTGAAACCAATCTTTAATCGTTTGAATTGACAACCCATCGACGGATAAGGCTATGTCTTGGCATATTTGTGCATTTACACACAATTAAATACGTACTCCTATAGCAACTACGTTTTATTTGCTAGTGTCAATTTCCATTAATCTTTCCACTGCAACAGCCTTTAAAGATTTATCATTTAAGTTCCTTCGAGGATCTAATTAATCGCCCAGAAGGGAAAGACACAAGCTTAAGGCTTGCGGCTTTGCGATGTCAGGAACACGGTTGAATAAGAGCCTCCACTGGCGCGTTTATGGCACGACATATACTATAAAATCCAAGAAACTGCTTTAACGCGGTACTTATTATTATAAACTGCATGAGCATATGTGGACGTTTAAATGCGTCCGGCCCACGTTGTTACATTAACCACCTTAACCACGATAAGGAAGGCAATTTCAGGAAAGAAGGCCGGAGAATAGATACGAACAGGCCAAATTGCTTCGCGCCGATTAAAATCTTGAAATACGAAAAAAGAGGGAAAAAACAGACCCTGGTTTTCTGAAGCATCTACACAGTTCAAATAAAAACGAGCAAAATTCCCATAGGATTAACAGTTATTTACTTGTTTTGACTCAAACTGAAACTGTATTTTTAAACTTTCGATGCCTTCGTTGTAAGGTTTTATTCTGACGCATAAAATAAATAAATTAAATTTATTTTCGATTTAAACGGATGCCGATTGTGTTATAAAAGCTTTTTTAAAAATGGCTGTTACATTTTAAAACACGCAGCTTGCTGAGTGTAGTTATTTAAGTAAATATTTAGTATAATTACATTAGAAACAAAATGCCAAGCGGTGTTAACACACAGGCAACACATCGACATGGTTTCTAATTTACAGTTTCAGGTGCAGAACATGAATTTCTTCTATAGCCTATGTATTTATTAAATATTCCTGGGTGGAATACTGGTGAGGGGGTTCATTTAAATAAAATGCTAAATGTCTCAGTGGCAGCAGACGATTTCCCCACGCAAACAAATCAGAGTAGTGTCCAGTAATTTGTGTAATTTTAGAAGATTTTATGCAAAAGACTAATATATCTTAATATTTATTTTTAGCTGGAGAAAATCTTTAATCTCCGAGTTTTCACAGCGTGGGCTCCTCATTCGTCATAAATCACGTCACCCAGACCATTACCTGCTAATGGGGAGAGTATACCTTGTAATTTAAAAGGCGACTTTATCTCTCTTTTGGGTTTCTCCATTATTTCAGTGTTTGACATTACAGTGACCTCTATAATTCGACTAAGTGTATAACTGACGGTGTGGTGAGTTTGTTATTTCTGAATTTTTAATGAGTAATGCTGTTACAACTGTCCATATCTTGCTTTCGGGTTTCTTCCTTTAAATCAGATAATCATGCACTTACAACCGAAACCGGATTTCGTCTGTCTTTAAAAATGCGATGATTATGTCCGGATGATTTCATTGTAGCTCACGATGACGTGAAGGACACTGATCTCTTGCCATTTGTTATCAGAGAGAATAGGACAAACGCATAAGCGAGAAAATACATAGACGTACATTTAAGTACAATGCGAACCCTTCACACTTATGCCAGAATATATCGCTAAATGTCGTCATTTTATTGACCTTTACTGAAATCCAATATCTGTCGAACGGAACCTCCTTTTGGTACAGGTTATGGGAGGAAGCGACTGATATTTATGTTTGTACATATTTATTTATGCTTAATTTAATGGAAGTTTGTAAATATGGTGTGCAAGCAGTTTGGATTATTTATCTGTGACTATACCTCTGTGAGTGGGTGAAAACGCTTGACTTTAGATAGTATCCTGTAATTTTTCTGTTCCTTAGACAAGTTGTTATGGTGGTGGGTAGAATTTGGTTCTTGTCCAGTGATTTCATTTATATTAAAATAATTATAATAAACTTCGTGTTTTACCGTACATGTTTCTGTTTAAAATGTTGAATTTCCGGATTGTACTATTAGGCAAGAACTCTGCAAGCGCACTACTGCAAAATTAAACAACAGCTTTTTAAGGATAACGAAGGACAGAGTGTGACAGAAGGACACTGTTTCATTCGGCCTATCTGTTTCCGATTATATATTTACGTGTTTTAGAAACACATTTTAAATGGATGAACGTGTTTATCAACTAGTGGGTGAGTTTACTTAGTCTTGAAAATAGAATATAAAGGTTTGTTTTTCGATTCTTTTCTAAACAATTATATAGTTACTTTTCTAAGATTCATACGAATGGTGCAGAAATACGGTGTTATCAATTTCAAAATAAAACTTTAAATGAATAATATGTTTACGTGTCTAAAACGGACATAACTATGCAGCTTATATATATATAGACTATTTGAAGAGAAGACTATCATCGCGCACTTCCCTCGCGGAGGGAAGAGCGACATATTAGCTATATATAACATATCATAACGCAGTCTAAACTTGCTTCGCACCAAATAAATAATCTATATGTTTATTTAAAATGGCTAAATATTGTTATGTCGCACGGAAAGGCATATGCAAGAAAGTAAAGAGCCACGTATCGCTGGACTTGAAATTTCTGCGCACATCACAAAGGTAGGATAGCTAAATAGTCTCATAATATAAATGCAATGGAAGAATAACGTGGAAAATGAAAAGGCCACGAACAATGTGATTAGTATTACGAAATTCATTATGCATAACATATTTAAATGATCTTTTGCCTGTAGGCTTCCGAAAGTAAAATAGCAGGAATACTTTGCTTCAGTTAGGACACATCTCAGTCTGGCATTTATCTCCGGCGTGTTACTGGATAGACTGGGAGCCACGTGAAACAAAGATATTTATCTTAGAAAATGCCAACGCAAGCATATGGCATATATTCTGATAAAATCATCAAAAACAGCCATTCAAACGGGGTTACAAAGACTACACAGCAATATACAAACGCTCTGCACTGTCTGTCAGAAATGCCATGTATTGCACTCCTGTGACGGCGCCTGTGAACAAAAACTAAAACCGAATCGGTGACCTAAAACTGATATCTATTTAAAAAGAACAAAGAATTTGCCAGGTATAGGCTATTTATCAGCATTTGATTGTTTCCTGTCAAAAGATATTTGAAATGAGAATTTTCAGATATATATATATATATATACAAATACAGTAAACAATGTGACTATTAATTAGCGAGAACAGGATGTTAAATAATAGGTATTAGTGCCGTGTAATTAGCCAACGTGTGTGTTTGCTGGGCATGTATCAACTGAATGCGGGTCTTTGGGATTTTGAGAACTCATCTTATAATGAAAACTGTCGCGATGACTTGTACCTTTCCCCCCGCCTTGAATGAGCGACTTAACGGGCAAATTCAATAGAAAAAGCGGCTGGCCTGCGGCTTCCACCATGCGACTCATCAAGCGGAAAGTATTGTAACCCAGGTGCTGAGTTCAGCAGCCACATGTCCGCAAGGGAAGAGATATTTTTACAATGATTTGAGTAGCAAGGAATTGCATCTGGTGTCATATTGTGGACCTCAGTTGACAATATCTACACAAATCACATTGAGGGCTGGTGAATTTAGTGAACCGTTTGTTTGATAAACCTGAATTGAGTAGTTCACACAAGTAAAACAACACGGTACAGCGATTAACTGTATTTTTGCAATGGATATTTTCTATAGCAAGTAGCAACAGCAACAAGAATATTAACTGTTATTATTATTGTAAATAATAATAATAATAACTTGATTAACCTGCTCTAGAAAATTAATAAAGCTGCAAAAGGAATTATTAATGATAATCATATTTAATGTAAAATATTTGTTTGCTCTCGTAGCATTTGAATGTGTGTTTAATGACAACGCCCCCCGTGACGTTTATGGATCTTAGCGGTGAGATTTGAACAAAAACTTGAGCTGTCTTGAAAACACCTACAACAAATAACGAATAAATCAACAGCCATTTCATTTGACCCAAACTAATAGAAGGATTCCCACATTTCAGTCCGGAAAACCATTAAAAGTAATACATTATATATTTGTTTTTATATTTATTACCCTACTCCATTGATATTATTCCACATTTTTCTGTATTGCACTGTTCTGCGATATGCTATACTACAAAGTTAAACTGCAATGTTAAACTACAGAATATCTCAGGTTCAGTACGGGCTGAACCCAAGAGGCGCAGCCTTATTTTAAGAAGCGTACCAAGCTAATTCCGGTCGGTTCAGCTGTATAGATTGTGGAATTGAGGTTTTAGGTGGAATCCTTTTAGCGGTAAAGAATGAGCTTTGTGTCTCTTTTTAAAGACGTGTCCTTCAAGGCTCCCAGTTTAAGAACAAACTCCCTTAGTATTCTGTAGAGCAGTGGGCTGTAAAAGGCGTTATCCATCCCAGCACGCAGCCAAGTGCCGTTCGAGAGTAATTCCAGCTCGCGGCAGCGGCCCGGGGGCTAGGCAAGCGTGCTCCCTAACTGATCAACCTGGATATTTCATTATTCATTAATTTACTGTTTAACAAATCCCACTCATTATCAGAGGTAACGCTTGGCAGAGCCCAACAAACAGTAGCAGTTGGTGTCAGGCGTGGCGAATTGTGCTGTTTGATCCCGGGCTGCTTTTATTCAGCATCACAAACTGAGAAAGAGCCCATGAATAATGAAGAGGGAAGCCGTGTCTGAGGTGAAAACCGTGACAGCGTCCTAACAAAAACATTTCGCTTATTGAGGAGGGGGGGGGGGGGGTTATTGGCCGATCTGGCGGCCGCTTTAACGCTTCGTTGTTAATGTTGCATTGTTTACCGAACCGAACGAGGCAGAGCTGAAACGGGGAAATGCCAGTTTTAAGTGGGAAACTGGCCCGTTTGAGGAAGTGCCCAATAATACTGCCACAGTTTCACTAACACGCATAATTTAATTAAAACAGATAAATCATTATTTATAAAATTATTTCTAATTTTCTCTATCATAAATTAATAAAATGGTAAGACATACCCTCAGGGACCACAGCTATTGACATTCAATGATTATGTAATAATTATAATTAACTATCCTAAAGAAATACACACAAATGTCTGTTTATTATTGTAGAAGATCTGTGGAAATGTACGAGGGCCGTGTCCAAGGTCAGGCATTGCAGTTCCCGATCTCACAAGCTTCTAACAGAAACAACGGATCCAATCAGGTTCATCCCGAGGTTCCCCTCTTGTCTGCAGTAAGTTGGTGGCTCCACTGCTTACCCACAATCCTCCTTTGTGATCCCAGCGTATGCTTTCCGACTGTCGGTAATGAAAGACACAATTAACGTAAAGAAACTCGACAACCTGATGACAGAAAAACACCTTTATTCAGTATCCTACCTGTTCGTACCAATAACACAGGCTATAAACTTAATTCAGGTAAAGAACAAGTTTAGTATGAGGTTTGCTGGTAGCTTACAGGATACTGTCTAATATTTGGAGAGAGAATAAATCCCCCCTCCACCCAAGCCTGAATCTAAAATGACTTTTCGGGACAAAAAAGCCACCTGAGCCAACTTTTCTACAATCTGAGGGGCAGCATTGTTTTTGGAAATCACTTTCTGGATTTCTGTATTTTGGATCTGTAAAAGGTTTGCTTCATTTTAATAATAGACGCAGAATATTTATTTTCCCATGTACGGTCCATCTATACTTTGATTCGGATAAATGTAAACAAGCTGTGTATTCACTGCTATTTTTCTGCAGGTAGCCTGGAGGTTAAGGATGTGGATTCAGAACCCAAAAGGTTGTTGGTTCGGGTCCCAGTGGGGGGGTCCTGCTTTTGTACCCTTGAGCGGGTACTTAACCTAAATTACAACAGTAAAATATCCAACAGTCAGCCAAGGAAGTTAAGAAACACGTTCAGAAAAGAAAGATTTACACGGAATAACACACCTTTTTGCCTCGGGGACGGGGTGGGGTCTGTAATTTTAGGCAAATGGCTAAAAGAACATGACCTACATGAATACAGAAATTTATCAAGTCAAATAATAATAATAATAATAATAATAATAATAATAATAATTATTATTATTATTATTATTATTATAGCCTACAAAAAGTGTGAAATTCCGGAAAAGAGAAAGTGCAACATTCACAAATTACATGGCTAAAGCGATCAAAAAGGGACCAGCAAGGAAACCATTAAAAAAAACCGCTAGGTTTGCGTCGGGAATAAAAGCGGGCGATCGGCGCAGTTCGCTGCGATCCGCCGGCCGCACCCCGCCCGGCGCCGGTCAGTCCTGCTGGAGGAGGTGCGCTTATCCGCTGCTCCCGGGGCTGCCTCCCCCACCCCCGCTGGGCTGGTTTAGGATGAATCCCGGCTGTCCTGTATTCAAATGGAGCTTCGTGCAGGCAGGGTGATTGGACTCTCAGCGCCCGAGGCGAAACATATGCTTCTTCCCATCACTTTAATAGGAATTAGTTCTGCAGACAGCTCTGGTCAAACGTGTATCATTCACTCTCCCGTCGCATGGTAATAATAAGGCGGGAAATCACAAACGATACACAGCATTTTGCTTTCCATTCTAAAAATTAACAATAAATTACATATGCCTCCTTTAATTGTGTGCGCGTGTGTGTATGTTGGGGTCGTTAAGGATAATCTCATATTGAACATTTTAATTTTTATTTGCTGCCTGTAGGACCCGATTGAGATGCTGTACTAACCTTTACTGTCTCCTTTAAGAAACTCAGGGTCCTAGTGCCCAACTGACCTAAATTCAAATTCACTGCATTTTACTAGGCACATTAATTGGCCGTTAATGAATAGTGAGGCGGACTGGGGTAGAAAAGCCTTGTGCTTAGATCCCATATTTTCAGGTTGCTAGTGTGCTATCGAAAAGATACTTGCGATGACGGCATTAAGACTGAGATCAGGTGACATGCGGGTATTTAAAGTAAGGTAAGGCGGCAGTGAATTTGATATGGGGAAGTACGGCACCGGGAGCTTCTGTAAATCGAAATAAATCAAATGTTCTCACCCCGCTTTTTTACATAAGTTAAACTGAGAGACGTTGCAGTGAAAAAGGCCTTTGTGTTCAGACCTGCGGAGTCACTAAGCAGAAAGAAGGACGGGGCACGTGCGCCCGATCGCGGCGGCTCAGCTTGCGTTACAAGCTCCACAACATGTCAACTGCCATGGCCGTAAAACATGCAGCCCGATGCAAGGAGCTTTAATGGTTTACGGTTATATCTGGTGTAACCCACACAAGCGCATGTAGACACGACATATTTGCATTTTTTATGTTTTCTCTTCAGCAAATACTTTCTTAGAGGAAACAATTCTAAAGCTGGTTATGCCTCTAGTAGGAAATACAGGAGATGGGAGGATCCGGGAGCCGGTGATTCACTTTCTTCCGTTCTGTATTTTTTTTCTTTGGAACATTCTAGGTGCACAGTGTAACCCTTAACTTACTCACATGGGTGGGTATTTACCGAAAAGCTTTGTTCATCGCTACAGAAGTGAGCGCTGCCAATCCAGGGCTTAAGCATAACTGCTGCAGGACTCTGGCCCCGGGCATACATCACTAAAGGCTTCAGGGCATGTGTCATCAAAACCTAATCTATTCACGGGATGATCTCGGTGTTGACTGCGAAAAGTATCTAGCTGACACATGCTAGGGTTTTTGTAATAAATTTAGTATTTTCCTGGCTTGGTGCATAATGTTAGGTAGCTTAATCCACAATTAGTATGATTCAGTTCCCTGTAAACAACACAGTCTAGACTTATGTAGAGCGATTCTGATACTCTTATCAATTTCCAACAAATGCCAAACATTAGAAGACAGAACGGGAGGATGCCTTCATTTTAATAGGTGAAATGTTTTGAAAGAATAATGTATTTTATGAAACATTTTTGACTCTCCTTTCACTTTAACATAGATCAAATCTGAAATATTCGCTTTTGATGTCAGTGTGTGAAAACTGCGGCAAACAAAGGAGTTAGTTTCCGACGGAGTGCAGGTGAAGGGGCCTCCTTCCTTCGCCCGGCGGTGACGAAAATTAACGCGATGCGTTTTGGGGGCGTTTCCCTCTTAATTATGACAATAAGCTAAAACAAAAAAAATGCTGATTTTGCCAAGCAATCTGAATCGTTTAAATGAATCCCAGGTTTCCTGTGGAATTAAAGACTCCCAGCATAACAAACAAGTCTGAGCGAGATGTGAAGGCAGTCTTGACATGCAGGAAGCACACAAGTGCAACAAGAAACTGGCAACCAGCAGCAAACAAGCCACAGAATAACGTTTCCGAGCTCCAGAGCTACAGCGAGGTCTTCTTGTGAGTGCTGGTTTCATGCCAGCACTAAAAAAAACGATTTTTTTCTTTGACACAAATGATCTTAAATTTGCATTTCCCTAGCTCTTTAAAAAGCCAGCAAATTAATGTTTTGTGGAAAAGTAATAGGGTCACAGCAGTAAAGAGCAATACTTTATACACAAATGATGCAACAGCGTTCCCATTCTGAAAAAGACCGTGTGCGTGTACCTACATCGCCGTCATTCCTGTTGGCTCTTGAGATTCAATCTAAAGTTTCAGTCATTGTAGTGTTATAATTGTATCTGTGATTTTGTCACTGAATTATGATTTAAATTACATTTGGAGTTTATTGCATTTATTGTAACTGCTGAATATAATGACAAATGAGTTCCATTTAAGTTATTTATGTTAAAATAATAGGTAGATTTTATGGTATATTTGACATATTCTATATACATTATATTTTATATTTTGGCATACTTTTACATGCATCTGCTTGTTTTTTTTGATGATTTCATACTTCGGTTAATTTAGTGGTAAACTAGATAATTTGCTTTAGTAATTAAACACATAGAGATGTACTTTCTTGACCATCTAGTAACAAACAGCACATGTGTTTAGTAATGCTATGAAGGACTTCCTGATGTGCTCTTACAAAGTGCCCCTGCCTCTGCTCCTTCTCTGTTTTTCTGCGGTGTTTCCCAGGTCTTTTCGGACTTGCTAATCATTAGCTCTCGAATGCTTTTTCTTTTGCAAGATTCCTACTTGTAGATCAGGGCCCACAGCAGGTAGAGTAGGACCAGCACAGCTCCTCTTTGCACTGTTCAGATTAACCGCTAAGGCCGTGGCGTCGCACGGCAGCAGCTGCGGTTTTGCCCCATCGGATCTGCAGATCTGCGCAGCTCTGAGTGGATACAGTGGTACGGGCTCAGTCTTGGTTTAAGGTGCGCTGCCTGATTGGTTATGTGCTCTATTCTCTTCTCTTGAACTTGCCTGGGATTTTTCACTCCCACGTGTCCTCTGTTCTGCACATGCATGTGCTGACAGTTTGGGGTGCATGAGTACAAAATGTCCTGCCTCGTTCTCCTGACAGCCTGACAGCTTCCCAGCGCTGGCAGATTCCCGGCCCCGCCCCCCTCCCCCGGGCAGCACGTAGGCTCCCAGCGCTGGTCGGAATGACACTTCACCCAAAGTTCACCAAGACACACTCATATTCATTATGTATCAGAATCACGCCCATTCTCTTAATCCAGGAAGATTAAATCCTGATAACAAATAAGATGTTTACAAGCACCTCTTTTGTTCCTAATGACTCAAGTGTTCTGGAAATTCTTCCTTTTAGCTTTAATTGCAGCTATATTCCCGCATAATGACAGTGCTGCAGAGAGGCTTAACTCCTGAATTACAGACTGGGGCCTGTGTGCCTGCTCCCAGCCAGCCTGTGAGTGATACTTCCACTTGCTGGTAGCTCACTTCTGGAGTGGGGGGGGGGGGGGTAATCAGACAGAGAATTCATATTCATACGACAGTAGGGTAGCTGTTTTAATATTTTTATTACTTTATTACATGTTTTACACGTGAAAGACAGGATACGCCAATAGATCTGTGTAAAGCAGCTAATCACAGCAGCAAACGTGTATCATCACGTATCTGTGTGTGCCTGTGTGTGCCTGTGAATGTGACTGTGTGTATGTGCATTTGTCTGTGAATGTGACCGTTTGTCGGTGCGTTTGTGTGTGTCTGTGAATGTGAGTCGTGCGCACGACTGTGTGTGTTTGTACGTTTGTCTGTGTGTGTCTGTGCATGTGATCGTGTATGTCTGTGCATTTGTCTGTGAATGTGACTGTGTGACTGTGTCGATGCGTTTGACTGTGTGTGTCTGTGAATGTGACTGTGCCTGACTGTGTGTATGTGCATTTGTCTGTGTGTGTCTCTGTGTGTCTGTGCATGTGAATGTGTACGTCTGTGCATTAGTCTGTGAATGTGACTGTGTGACTGTGTACGTCTGTGCATTTGTCTGTGAATGTGACTGTGTGACTGTGTACGTCTGTGCATTTGTCTGTGAATGTGACTGTGCACGTCTGTGCATTTGTCTGTGAATGTGACTGTGTGACTGTGTACGTCTGTGCATTTGTCTGTGAATGTGACTGTGTGACTGTGTATGTCTGTGCATGCGTTTGTGTGTGTCCCAGGTTATCCCAGAAGAGTTACCAGGTTATGCCAGAGGATTGACTAGGTAATCCCTAGAATAATTAGATTATCCCAGAGTAGTGGAGGAGGAGTGACCAGGGTACCCCAAAGGAGTTACCAGGTTATCCCATACAAATGACAAGGGGGGGTGTTCCATAAAGCAGGGTTTCTTGCTTAGCCTGATAACTTGTCAGATTTAAGGTAGTCTGAGCCTAATGTTAGTAAATGAGGATAAAGTACATTTAGCCCAGACTACCTTAAATCCAATACGTCATCTGGCTAAGCAAGAAATCCTGCCTCATGTAATACCACCTTAAGTTATTCCCCAGAAATCCAGCACCTCTCCTGTGGATCGGAGCAGCAAAGGTCAAGTGAGATGTTCTCCTGAAGAGGCAGATCTAGAGGCCGTAACAAGGTGCCTGAACCGGAGGTTCTGGTATTTCTCAGTGAAAGGCAGCATTTCAAAGATGTTGCCATTGACTTTAACTTGAGCCAACAAAAATCAAGACTTCTTGTGCATTTCCAGTGACAGCATGCGTTTTGCCCTTGTTGTTTTGCAATGATCCAGCAGGAAAGCAACATTTCCCCCATAGCTTGAGAGGATTCAAAATATACTTTTATTATTATAACTTAACAAGGTACCTATTCTCAGTTTGCTGGCCTGTCCTTTATTTCTGAATAAAATATACATTAGTTATGTGAGCGACATGGTAACAAATAAGGTGGATCTTTTTATTATTCATCGACGTCACATGGTTATTATTAGGCCAGAGTGGAGAAAGCCCGGTGGCCCATTTAAAAGCAGCACAAAACAGAGCCATTCATTTGCGGGAACGAGTTTGCCGTGAGCGTTCCGGTGCGGCAGCGGAGCAGCTGTCGGGACCCTTTCCGAGAGTTTTCTGGAACCACATTTTTACCGAGATAAGTTATGGGTCGGGCCCAGAGCGGAGAATCTGCCAGTCGACGGGTGCCTGGGACCTTGTGGTGCCCAGAAACGTCCGTGAGAAATAAGTTAGCAGAGTGCCGTGAAAAGAAAAAATACTGGGCAGGAACGAAGGCATTCGGCGCTCTTGTCTTGATGATCGTGAAGGCTGGTGGCTCAGCGCCCAGCCTGAACCGGCCTGATGACGAGCTCGCACACGACATGCGCTGAGTGCGAAGTGTGAATTAAGCCTCTGCTTATTATAACTATGAATGGTGGTGCAGTTTGGCTGTGCTCCATTATCTCAGAACAAAAACACTTTGGAGTAGCTGAGACAACGCATCATGCGATCTCTACTGGCATCCGCTCTGGACTGGTTAGGGTTACTGAGTCAGCAGCGGGCTGGGGGGGCGGGTGGGGGACTCATCCGTATAGATTGATAAACAGATGCTAAGGCGTTGTGACACCGCCGAGGCCAGCAAGCTTGGGAAAGCAGGCCAAGGTTATTCACGGAAAGTGCAGCAATGCCACTCCCCCCACCGCTGCCCCCCTCGCCCCCAGCACCGAGTGCACCCGGGCACCCGGTGGTTTGTGGGCAACGCGCCGAGAGGACGCGGCACAGAACCGCTGGCCAGACGGGAGGGGTGGAACGGCGAGCTTCCTGTCGCTGTGTTTACCCAGCGAGCTGTAAAAGTGCAGGACCGGAAATACGGGAGCAAGGAGACTCTTTAATGGGCGTATGAAAATACAGCAGGGGGACCCTGGAGATGGGCGGGGTGGGGGAGGACCTGTGCAGCAATGTAGCCTCACAGAAACGTGACACGGGCATCGGCACGTCTCCCCGGAGCTCCATAACCAGTGACTGATGCCTCCCATGTCTGTAACACTCTCGGGGAAAAGGCATGCCAGTCGGGAATGGCGTGATGAGGTTTATTCCCATCACACTGATTCATAGAGCTGAGACTGAAGACGGCACTGTGGTCTGGTGACCTGGTGACGCAGTGACCCAAACCGTAAGTGTGACGTGAGCGTCTCAGTATCCTTCACCAAATCATAAGGCATAGGATCTTCCTATAGCATCTGCTTGTTTCAGACTCTTACTTACTCATATGTATACCTGCATCTGGGTATTACTGAGTACTGTGTACTCTGACGGCACTTTTCTGTTTGGGGCCCCGACATAAGAATGTCACTCGCTTTTTATGCTGTATAAATGCTAATCGTAATTGTGAATCTGAGTCAGTGTGGGGCACTGCTGCAAACGATCTTTGTCAATTTCCTTCCCAGAGGCTGACGGAGCTGCCTCCTGGGTAAATGCATCGTGTTTAGATGCTCAGCAGGACACCTGGTTGGCAAAACAAGCACAACATGCAGGTTATGTAAGGGCTTGGTGCCCCACAACTAAGGGAGAAGCAGGAGGGATCATGGCACAGATTAATCACCGTGCTAAAAGCCAACCCCCCCCCCCCCCCACCCTTCACTACCGCTGCCATGG
>JAODUD010000039.1:16552959-16567934 GCA_026784285.1 Stomatorhinus walkeri | reverse complement strand
TGTGTGTCTACATGTATGTGCGTGTGTGTGTGTGCATGTGTGCACGTGTGTGTCTGCATGTGTGCACGTATGTGTCTGCATGTATGTGCGTGTGTGTGTCTGCATGTGTGCACGTGTGTGTCTGCATGTATGTGCGTGTGTGTCTGCATGTATGCGCGTGTGTGTCTGCATGTATGCGCGTGTGTGTCTGCATGTGTACACGTGTGTGTCTGCATGTGTGCCTGCATGTGTGCACGTATGTGTCTGCATGTATGTGCGTGTGTGTGTCTGCATGTATGTGCGTGTGTGTCAGCATGTATGTGGGTGTGTGTGTCTGCATGTATGCGCGTGTGTTTCCACTGGTCTTAAAGTGAAAGTATGTAGCTGGCTTCTTGTTCAAGTTTCAAAGAGCCTCAGATATGCATCTTCTGCAAAAGGTGGAAACATTTTGGGCTGGAACAGCCCGATCCGGAGCCACGTGATCACAAGACTAGGGTGCAGTATTCCTCAGAGACAAGCATGTCATTTAGCTACATTAAAAAATAACCTATATATAATATTTAACCTATAAATTCCCTTATTAGGGTCTTGCTTTGTTGGAAGATGTTCTGCAGCCCCTCTCCAGTACTACTGATACTGCTACCTGGGTATTCATTGAAAGCTCAGCCTAGCTGCACTCACAGCGATAGTGAGTTAACAACATGTTAACTCACCTCAACATGTTTGCAATGTGTTGTATGACTCATTTGTATGTTGCATTACATAAAAGCATCTGCTAAATAAAAATATATGGAAAATCAAATGTAAATAAATCAAAGTTTGTGTTGTTTTGAGACCACATATGAATTAGGGAAGCTGATTTATCTGTTATTATTATTGAAAATGTGCTGCCTTTAACTTAACTTTACATGTTCGATGGACGCAAGATTAAGTATGCCTTTCATCTGCGTGGATCCTGAGTGTTCCGGCTGTACGTTTCCTACATATTTAGATTACTAGTGAGTGGATTACCTTTAAGGCTCTAGGTTAAGGGCTCAGATTAGGCTTTCATAAGTAATTTATTAATGTCATGTCCAATTACTGCACTTTAAAGGAATTCAGGATAAGTCTGATGAAAGCGATCCCTACTTCCAAAAGTAACTATTATCTTAGCGACCAGAGTGCCCGTCACTTCTCCCCAAAATCGAAAACAAACAGGATGGGAGCAGAAAGCATTGGGGATGAGTGTGTTTTTGAGTTAAGCTTGCAGCCACAGCTGGTCCGCCAGTTAATGAAGTGGACAGGAGGCCCACAGGTTCAGATATTTGAGACGGGCTGTTCCGCCCTTGAGAAAGTACTGATCTGGAACCGCGCCTGTAGAAATTCAGCCGTGTAAATGGGTTAAAGAGTCTCTGTCTGGACACAGCACATGGGTCACAGTAAGTCATGATTTAAAAAGTACCAATGCAGTATCTGAACTCATTCTCCCCTTTTCCATCTGTTAGCCTATATTCCCCCCCTTGGACCCACAGATTTGAGGGCTTACAAGGAAGTGACACTACAGGAAAAGGAAATCTGGGTCGGAGGTCTGATCTGTGGTCGGTTGATTGGCAGGACCATCTCCTATCTCCTGTATGTGCTGAGCTTGACTGAGGGATCAGCGGCTCCCAAGGTGAACATTTTGGCATTGAGGGTGACTTTGAGGTGCCACGTCTTCTACTGGCAGGGTCCACTGAAAGATAGAGGCCTTACATGTCAGTTGAAACAATCATAGATTAATGTGCAGTTCAAGAACCGTGTTCAGGCATGTGTGGTGCTCACGGATTTCCCCCGCCTGCCTCTATAACTGCTTCAGTCTTCCATGGCGTAAAGAAAGATAAAAGGAACAACTTAAATTTGACCTCAGTCGGTCAAGTAGATTGATAGGATCCAGAGGAAGTGAGTTGGTACACGTGTCAGTCTGGTAGTTTCAGTGATTCAACCTCTGTTTTCCTCTCTGTGACCCATTGAGTTGGTGTAATAATCATCTATGGTCAACGAAGCCATCAGATCTAAAACATTGTTCTTATCAGAGAGGACTTCTAATACATTGACTACTTTTTGGCCTTTGTTATAAGGAGAATGTGCCCCTCAGTGTCACTGTAACTGGTCTGGGTTCAGAATTATGTGGCCAATCCAGCTGAACATTTGAGATGCTTCACAGAATCTTGCATACAGCAGCCTTAAGAGAGCCAGGAGGACCACAGGAACCGGCAGAAATCCCACAACCATGGAGAGAAATTTAAATAAGTCATATTTAAATGATCCATTTCTCATGAAATACTATTTTTTCTACATAGGTCAGCACTGTCAGCTTCAGTTTAGCTCCTGTTCATATGTTAGGCCCTAGGCTGAAGGCTTACAGACTGTCTTCTCAGACGACAGGAAATCTGTAGTGAATGAGACTGTCTTTAGTTTCAGTTAGATCAGTGTTTCCCAATCCGGTCCTTGGGGACCCACAGGTAGTCCACGTTTTTGCTCCCTGGGAGATGGGAGGGAGCAAAAATGTGAACTGTCTGGCAGGGAGCAAAAACGTGGACTGGCTGTTAATGCCTGAGGACTGATCGGGAAAGATCGAGTTAGAATAATTATAGCTAAACATTTAAGACATTCCTAAAAGTACAAACACTTACCTTTCATTCACCAGAAGTATTATTTGCCTTTTTCAACTGTTCAACTCCATGCATTTCTAATGAACAAAAATACATCATATGTAAAAATAGCAATAAAGCTACAACTCGTTTAATGATGAATGACGCGTAATTGTTACTGAGTGAGTTAATTTGGTGTTAGGAGCAATACTAACCGTCTTAGGCGAAAGCCTGGATTAACAGACTGAAGCTCTCAAACAAGCGTCTCAGAGTGAATCTCTCCAACGAAAGCTCAGGAAGGAAATGCAAAGCTGAGCATTAAAACCGGTTTCTTTTATCCTTGGGATGGAGAGAGTCATTAAAGAAACGAGTTTTAATGCCAAGCTTTATTCCACTTTCTCAAGCGTCCGTCTGCTTTTCTGGGTTTTCGTGTAAGACGGTCAGTCCCACCAAACAAACAAAACTGCGTCGGAACAAAAGCTGCCATCCTTGACAGCCGCTGACCTCCGTTTCGGCGCATGTTATCGGACGAGTACAATCCCAATCAAAGCCGCAAAAAGGAGCTGGAATATTGTCCTTGTGCAAGCTGCTTTTTAATTTGAATGAGTGGGCAGTCAGGATTATCAGCTATAAATTTTCTTTAAAAAAGATCTGGACAGCCCGGGGCCAGCAGCATGGTGCTGTGCGTTTTTTCACGGAGGTTCGAATAACAATGAAGGCAGTGGGTCACCGGTCTTCACCAGATGCGGTGTGTTTACATGTTGGCAGGCTCATTGAATATTAGGATAGACCCTAAAAAAAAGTACTAGAAGTACTGTGTGCATTTTATTCAAGGTAGAAGGTAAATCCTACCCAACTTTTGCAGTGAATTATGTGAAAGGTTTCAGTGAGATTTAGGTTTACATGATATCCAGGTTAAACGCTGCTGTCTGTATGTCACCTTATCCCACTTGTCACTGGTGGGTTACACACCGCATGAATGGAGATGGTCTCACTGGGTTCAGACACAGTAATCGGAAGGTTACCAGTTCAAACCCCAGTGCCGACAGAGTGGTTTCCCCTTTGTATTCTTTAGTAATGCCTTTAATTTCCAATTCCTCTCGGGGGTGGCCTACTTTGGGTAGAAGTGCCTGCTAAATAAATAAATTGTGATTTTTCATTGTATGAATGTATCTCCTGTGTGTGTTTTGGAAATGTTTATTTACTTGTATTGCATTCCATTGCATGTATAAATCTTTCGTATGAATGAAGTAACTGCAGTCTCTTGTATTACTCTGCATTAGCATGTGATTTCGTGCACGTTCGTAAAGTATGCTTGTGTCTGAACGAACAAAATGGGTAAAAACATAGGTAACAGTGACAGATTCACTTCACAGAAAAAAACAGCGGTATAAAACACAGCCAGTTTATATGACAACAACACTGTGTAAGAACTGCTTAAAAATAATCATTTGGGGTCCTGTAATGAATCAATAAACTCAATGGAGGGGGTGGAGGAAATTGCCTGAAAGAGTGGCATCCTGCCAATTAGCGAGCATTTCCTGCTGCCTGACCACTTCCCAAGACTGCACTAGCAGGAGGTTCCTTTACAGACTGCCTGACCACTTCCAAAGCCTTCACTAGCAGGAGGTTCCTTTACAGACTGCCTGACCACTTCCAAAGCCTTCACTAGCAGGAGGTTCCTTTACAGACTCCCTGACCACTTCCAAAGCCTTCACTAGCAGGAGGTTCCTTTACAGACTGCCTGACCACTTCCAAAGCCTTCACTAGCAGGAGGTTCCTTTACAGACTGCCTGACCACTTCCAAAGCCTGCACTAGCAGGAGGTTCCTTTACAGACTGCTCAGCATGACTGCAGGACATAAGCGAACCTGATTTCAGGCACTCGTATGTCCGAGAGTCCGATCAACATGGATCCCGTTGTTAGTGTCCCGGATCCTGCCCCGTAAGATGCGGCCCGGAGGATTTATGCCCCCGTTCCGTTAATTACAGCCTCGCTTTGCAGAATGTGTGCTCTGAAAGGTCTGCTCTGGTTGCATGTTAACTTAACCAGCAGTGGTTAATTATTACCCATAATAGTAAGAGTCCAGAATACTGCAGTCAAACTTTGTTGGATATAAACAACAAAATCTCATATATTTCACAACACCGGCATTACTGTACAGTACATCCACGGATTATTGTTACATCACTTGCAAACATTTTTATTTAGCAGATGCTTTTGTCCAAAGCGACATACAACTGAGGTAAATAGCACATTACAAACATATGACTGTTAAGGAGTCAATTTGCCATAAGTGTGGCTTGGCTGAGCTTCCAAAGAATGTCGTATGGGACCAACGGCCATAAAACATCTTTCAAACCAAGCAAGAACCTAATAAGGTAATGGGCAGTAGTGCAACGTTAAGAACAGAAAAACATAAATTAATTTATTTGAAGTAAACCACAACAATAAAGTATGTATTTTTTAACTGAAATATAGTTCCCTTTAACCCCAGCAGAAGTGTGTCATGGTACTGCAGTGACCTTGGAGCCAACCATGATATGTTGGCGTGTTGAGGAAAACGTAAAAAGAGAATCGTAAATGTCCGATGCATGTGACCATCGATCAGGTTAACACAACCTCTGTGCCCCCTCCAGCCCCTTAAGAAAAACGTTCCGCAATCCGGAGACCTCTGCGAGACGGGGATGTGAGGCGACGGTGACCGGCGGTCTGACCCGGCCCGAGGTGATGACTTGTGACAGCTCCGGCGCCGGGGCATGTGCTGGTACCATCAGCAGTGGGGTCTCCCCACCAGCCGGCGTGCCACGCAAACCCGCACCAACTTCGATATGAGCACAGCACAGCACCGCCGCCCCCCCCCCAAATCGCCCTGACAGTGTTCACATCCAGTTAGGGTCCAGCACTGCTTGTAGGTGTCACTCGAAATAAACTGAACAAATTCAGCTCTCCCAGAAAGAGCAGAAATGCCAAGGGGACGAGGGCACGAGGGCTGGGGAATGGGGGGGTGGGGGGGGGACCTCCTTTACCTCCAGGGTCAGGCAGAAGCTGATAAGCAAAAGGCATCTGTTATATCAGCTGCCTATCAATAAATCAATCAATATGTAACCCAGGCACAGTGTTCTAGACAGGGACACATTTCTATTGTTAAGCACGTCTCAGTCTCTAATCTAATACAGCTTTCAACAGACACAGTGTTTTATTAAATTCTGAATCGACGCACTGCTTAATACTTTCCATGTAACAGGAAGGATTGTTTTGTCATATTTTTGTTGTACTATTTTTGCCATATAAAGAATGTCTAAAAGGGTAAAACATTTTAGATATAATAAATGTTAATAGTTCATATGGGAAACATAATTTGGCATGTCGATATCTGCTTTTTAACTACTGGTTTTTCTGAGGTTGCAGTGTGAATGCAATTTTGGATGCAGTTGTATGCAATGTGAAGTTATAGTAAAAATGTGGTTTTAGTCAATGTGAGGTTGTAGTAAGAATGTGGTTTTAGTCAATGTGAGGTTGTAATAAGAATGTGGTTTTGGTTGATGTGAGATTGCAGTGAGAACGTGGTTTCAGTCAATGTGAGGTTGTATTAAGAATGTGGTTATGGTTGGTGTGAGATTGCAGTAAGGGCGTGGTTTTGGTCTATGTGAGGTTGTGGTAAGCACATGGTTTCAGTCTATGTGTGGCTGTGGTAAGCATGTGGTTTCAGTCTATGTGTGGCTGTGGTAAGCATGTGGTTTCAGTCTATGTGTGGCTGTGGTAAGCACTTGGTTTCAGTTTATGTGTGGCTGTTGTAAGCACTTGGTTTCAGTTTATGTGTGGCTGTTGTAAGCATGTGGTTTTGGTCTATGTGTGGCTGTGATAAGCACATGGTTTCAGTCTATGTGTGGCTGTGTTAAGCATGTGGCTTCGGTCTATGTGAGGCTGTGGTAAGCACATGGTTTCAGTCTATGTGTGGCTGTGGTAAGCATGTGGTTTTGGTCTATGTGAGGCTGTGGTAAGCATGTGGTTTTGGTCTATGTGAGGCTGTGGTAAGCATGTGGCTTTGGTCTATGTGAGGCTGTGGTAAGCACATGGTTTCGGTCTATGTGTGGCTGTGGTAAGCATGTGGTTTCGGTCTATGTGTGGCTGTGGTAAGCATGTGGTTTCAGTCTATGTGTGGCTGTGGTAAGCATGTGGTTTCAGTCTATGTGTGGCTGTGGTAAGTATGTGGTTTCAGTCTATGTGTGGCTGTGGTAAGCATGTGGTTTCAGTCTATGTGAGGCTGTGGTAAGCATGTGGTTTCAGTCTATGTGTGGCTGTGGTACGCATGTGGTTTCAGTCTATGTGTGGCTGTGGTAAGCATGTGGTTTCAGTCAATGTGAGGCTGTGCTAAGCATGTGGTTTCAGTCTATGTGAGGCTGTGCTAAGCATGTGGTTTCAGTCTATGTGAGGCTGTGCTAAGCATGTGGTTTCAGTCTATGTGTGGCTGTGGTAAGCATGTGGTTTTGGTTGCGGCTGCGCTGCTCTCAGCAGGCTGTGCAGGACATCCCCCCCTCCAGCACCTTCATTCTCACTCGCCACTTGGCGTATTTCCTGCCAATTTCCTCTGGAATGACGTTTGAATTTCATGGCTTCTTTCAGCTTCATTTCCTAACTCTGCTGTGCAGTTGAACATCCTCATTCATTAAATAATAAGACTGATAACAATAATCCACTCGTCTTCCAACCTCCTCTATGAGGGTGTTTTCTACCAAAGGTCCAAAAACACATAGTTTAGGTAGATTTGTGTCTGTAAATTACCCCCAGCAAATGACTGTGTGTGGGTGGAATTTACCCTGTAATGGACTGATATCAATAATAATAATAATCAGAACATAATGAAAATAAAATTCCACAGTCCATCCATCCATCCATCCATCCGTCTGTCCATCCATCCATCCATCCATCCATCCATCCATCCTTCCATCCAGGTGCAAATACATGCAGGGATGCTGTTTTGGAACCTGTGGAGTTACTGCTAGTGATGTCATGATCAAGGGCCTCAGAAGGGCATGGATGCCATGAGAGGTTCAGGAGACCAAGCACTTTGTTAGGGCCCCCAAACTGCTTAGCAAAATCAACTGAGCGATTGAAAGTGCCTACCCAAGCGGGGGGTCTAAGGTGACATTTTCCAGGGGGGCCAGGATGTCTAGTTACTCCCCTGCTCACAATACCAGAAATGTTGTAGTTAATACTAATGTATTACACACCGAATTCAATGCCATGATAAAAAAAAACAAAACAATAAATCCAATGTACTTCAACATGCACCACTTTATCAAAAAGAACATTAAAAAACACTGGCGTGCTGCCTTTAAGCAATAGAAAAATAGAAGCGACTATCAACATCCTTCAAATATTTAAAACATAGTGTTTAAAATACAAGCAATTTTCATGGTACAGCATTGCAGTACCCTGCTGAGATGCGAAAAAACAGAAATAATAAATAGATATAAAAAATAAATAAAGGGCAGCAAACGGTAGGTATACCTGCTTAGCAGCCATTCGTCATTATGAGCGTAAGCAGGCTGGCCGATCTCCCCGCTGGACGCTCTCTTTCTCTTCGATGAGAGACTGTCATTCTTCTGCTTTCGCACCACAGCCCATGGATTTATGGTCCATGGTTTTACGATAATGGTTTACACGTGTGGAACCATGATATGTTATTGATATTAACTAAGTTTCCCTGAAGGATGTGTCCGTTACGCTAAATATGGTTTTGGAAAATCAGTGTATGAGTTCCTATTGTTTTTCGCAATTGGCCGACTTATTTTAATTTATTGATAATCTGGCAATAAAACACACTAATAATAATAACAACAACATTATTATTATTATTATATGAATCAGTAAAAGAGGCAGTTCACACCAAAACTGAACAATAATAATATAGACTGAAAAAGATACGCGAATGTTTTAGAGGGGGTTTAGTGCTATCTATCCGTCTAGGGTCCTCTGCTGGGAGTTGCCTAGTTTTGGAGATATCGGCCGATAGAGATGCCGGGCTTCTTTCGAATATAATAGGAGCGAGTGGCATTCTTTCTGTGGTGATTAAAGCGCCAGAAAATACATTTGAAAAATCCAACAGCAATATCTCTTGCCAGAAATCATAACCCGGTTATTGAAGATAATCCGTAGATTCGGTAGTGGGTAAGTTAATGTAGGAACAATTTCTTCTACCGAACTCTGGGCAGGGTGTGCGTTCTGGGGTGAACTGTCCCTTTATGCAGCAGACAACATGCTGACGCGATTTCTGTCTAGCTGCAGTATCCCAACCTTGCCACAAGGAAAGTGCGTACACCAAGTCTGAACCTGACGGTGGTTATAAGTACTTTTCGACACCAAAAGACTGTTTTCATAAATCAGAAGATTGCCGTGGATTTTATCGTGTGCAAAGTCTAAGATCAAATCGGTGCCTAAGAATGATTTTTAAATGAGGCCCCAGATATGAAGTCCAAATAATTTCCCAGTATCGGGCAAACTAATACACTAAGTGTTTATATTTTAATTTCACATAGTTTTTATGCATTTTTGAGTTGATATGTTGAAACTGGGATTATAGTTAGTTCTGTACATGCTGTTGAACAAAAGTTATAAACTTTGCCGGTGTAAAGATCTCCAAGTTTAAGAGACATTTGGAGTTCATAGCACTTGGCTGGAGGCCACAAACTGTGATGACCAAAGGTGTGTTCCTGCCAGAAGGCAGACGGCTGAACGTTAGCATGCAGCTAAACATCTGCACTGGCTTTGCATCTCTTCATGTAAAGAACCACAGTGCCCCAGAGGATGCTGGGAGAAGCCATGCACAGCCATCTGTTGTAACTGCGTTCCCATAACCCAGCCTGCTGCCTGGCACTGGCTGTCATGAAAGCCCCTCTCTCTGCCTTTTTTAAATTATATCTCTCCTTCCTATTGCCTGGGACCAGCCCTCCAAGTTTCACACTGAAAGCTGAATGTTCTTGTCTGTCAGGACAAGAACATGATAGAGAAGCATCCCCCATTTACATAGCAGAACCTTTTATCCAAAGTGATTCAGAGTTTTTATGAAAGCAGGATCAGACAGTCTCCGGAGCAACTAGGGGTTAAGGGTCTAATAGTGACATCAATGGGATTGGACCCTGGGATTTGAACCTACAGCCTTCTGATCACAGATACAGCAGCCAAACCCACTGAGCCACACAGAACCCCCAGAGAAACTATGAATGTGACTCAATGGTTTATCTGCTATTTCGTAAATGTAACCACATGAACTCATTATCATGACGCACCCCATCCACAGCATACTAACAACAGGACTGCGTTTCTCCCATCTGCCTCAGCTTCCTTGTTTATACCATTTTTTGTTCCTCTATATGTGCGCTGGAGGCCACGACTCCCACCCGGGAATCCCTTACCTGTGCCGGTAAACGTCACCAGAGCAGAGCAGCAGCCCCTGGTCCCAGTGAGAGGGGCCGCATGGCATTTATTTATATATTTATTCATGTGAGAGTGACTTGGGTAAGCCCAACTTCAAATGCCAATGAAATATTTATTAAAAGGGTAACTCGACAAAAAAAGATCATTTAAAACATTTTGCGCCTTTTTAAAAAGATTTGGCTGTGAAGATTAATGCCAGTGGGAAAAGCATTGCAAAATTACCTTATGCATTATACAGAGACGCATAAATTTTATATCGTGTGGCTTGGAATAACTCAGGCGTGCTTGCAGTGCAGAGGAGCGGGAAAAACATCACTGGATAATTCACTGTTTGTTTGAATGAGCGGACATCAGAGGGTGTGACATTATTCTCCTGTCGATCAGAGGCACATCTGTAAAGCCACTGTGACTTCACATCGGGGTTCCAGCGCTATGGTACAAACCACAGCCTCTGTGCAGCAGGAGGCCAGCTACAGCTGCCCACTCTTCCGGCAGATTCCGCGATTTGCACGCTCGACGTATTCTGACTTCTCGCGCTAATGTATAGATGTTTCCGGAGGAATGTCGCCAGTGGAAAAAGAGGAAATTGAAACTAACCAGCAGGCATCTGGAGGCACAGAGGAATGTTTAAAAGCACCTTGAGGGGGTGCGAGCAGCCCGCTCACTTACCGACGACGGGAGAGTGGATGTTAGATCACCAGGCTGCTCACCTCGCTGCCTGGCCTGCCGCTGACCTGAATGTAGGTCTTCAACGGGAGCGCTTGTCCCCTTGAAAGTGAACCTCGGCCAGCCATTGGCAGCAACTTCACACGGCCGTAGGTACATGGTGAGGCTGCTACTGCGCTGGGCTGTACGCGGCGAGACCCGGCGAGACCCAGCGAGACCCGGCGATCCGGAAAGGCAGCCCTCGCTCCCAGACCCAACACGCCAGGACTGCTAAAGACACAGCTGGCAACTAAAGAGCTCTATTTTTATTCTTATTTATATACCTAAATCCATCCATCTATCTTGCTACCAACAGAGGGCTGCAGGGATATATCTAAATATTTAGTTTGAGTATTTTCATTTTGCTTTTTGAGGGAGGGTTCATCCGGTCAGTAATCACTAGCTTAGAAATCAATTACAGACTTATAGTGATTCCACTGCATGTTTAATATGGAAATGTCTTAATTTCACTTTGAAATAGCGACGTCTCCCTGTTCATTCACACCCACATGGCAGGCCTCTCCAATTTTGTGGCTCTCATAACGAAGTTAAATTTCTTGTTTTCTCTGAAAATGCAATTTTTTTATTGACCGTGTACAGAATAAGTCCGTAATATCCGAAAACAATAAAGACTGCATTTATAACTCCAGTAAGGCGTCAGAACAATATACTATAGGGTCTTCTTCTGTTCCCAAGGTTACCGGTTAGGATGTGGCGGTCAAGCATTACTTTCGAATATTGAATCGAATATTTTGGGTTTGCAATTAATTCGAGGTGCAAAAACGGTCAAAGCCCCAGCAAAAGACTGAATAGACAGACTGGGGGAGGAAAACAGACAGACATAATGAAGTCTGTTTATTAGACCAGAACACATTCAATTAGATCAGTGATGCTGACAGAAGTAACTGCAAGAAAGTAAGAAGATCAGCACAGCAAGGGTTAGATTTAGCTTTAAAACAAGACGTTGAAGACCTCAGTTGGACCTTGTCAGAGAGAAATTTGCCTATGGGCCAAGAAATTGCTTTGTGTTTCAATTTTCAGGAACCTAGTTTGGTTCCATATAGAATTTTCATATTAGAGTGGCATTAAACAGGAAGCTGGCATGCTTTGCAGTAAAATGATTACACATTATGAAGAACGCTATGACTGATGAACTACTACGAGGACCCGTATGTTAAAGTGATGAGCTTACGTTATATGCAGAAAATATCCTTATGAAATAATCATACTAATCAAGTCAGAATGTTACAATGTACTGTAAATGCGGCACAAAATCAGTTTTAATGAATGTGTTAGTAAATCATAATTTTCATATTTTCGGTTGTTGGGGTCATCAGGGAGCATCAGTGCCCAAAACTCACCGCTAAGACTAACAAGGGACATTTTCACAGCTGAAGTATTTATTATTCAAACAATAATTAATAAGAATCAATAAGAGCAACACCATCAGTGTAACAAATGTGTCCGAAGAACTACAAAGGATATTGATGAATGATATGAGGAGCATCTGTCACTGCACGGTGCCATTTTGTTTGCTGACACTATAGCAAAACTGAAATCATAAAATTGGCACGGGATTCATCTTAAGCATGTGGGTCTTGGATGCAGCCTTCATGAGAGTTGCACCAAAAGCTCCTGGCTAATTGCATTAACATGGCTAAAATTAATTACCGAGGACAGAAAATGGCACGGTTCCATGTTCCTCACCATTCGGATGAATGACGCGGCAATTGTGACGCACCAATTGTGCCTAGCACGTTTCGGTCCGATAAGGTCAGAGTAGAAGAAGCAAACAGTCACCTCAGATGTCAGAGGCTTAACAAAGAAAATTACAATGAGATGCGGCACTCTACGGCGGCAAAACCACGGCAACCGCGTAAACAAAACGCCTCTCAGCCGAAAGTCGCCAGACTCTGCGTTAAGCTTGACTGACTAATTATTGCTTATAATTTGCGTTAGGATTAATTAACTAATTAGAGAGGAATGTCTGAGGGCGAAGTTATGGCTCTGCTTGTCAAGCTGAAGACTTTAATTATTCTGATATTTTTAATTATAATCAGCAAACTGAATAAGTCGCACCCTGTCAGCTGCGGCAGGAAGCGGGTGGATGGAGACATTCGGAGCCCACATTACCCACAATCCTTTGCAACACAGGTCTGTGATGAGGTCAGCCTCGGCCAGGGGTTAGGGGGAGGGGTCAATGATGTTTCCACAACCTGGGAGCTGAAGCTGCACCTGTTAATGTGTCCCACTGACCTGGGGGGGTAGAGTATGCAGGGGTGCGACGGCAAGCAGATGCTGCGCCCAGACCACCGTTTTCAACCTTGGCAGAGCTATTGGGATGATGCCTTGTGGCCGAATGCGAAACGCTTTATGTAAGGCAGACAGACATAAGCAGTATTAATGAATCTGCAACTAAAATCTTAGTGATTAATACTTTCAGGTCCTGTCTGGGGGCTCTTCTCTGTTTTGGCAAAACCTTGCAGGGAGAAGCACAAAGCTGCCTTATTACTGTTCCTGTTTACAGGTCCAAACCCGCCCTTCAAGTCCAGATTCAGCAGGGCGCGTGATTCCCGGGGGTATGGCCTGGCGTTCTGAGCGCCGATCAGACCCGGATAAATCTGCAGAGTGCCACAGAGAGCCGGAAAGGTCACTAAGGGGAGCGTTTAACTGCTCCCATCACAAGGGGCAAACTTCGTAAACAGGCAAAACTAATGAGTGCATTTGGAGATCTTAGGAGAGTGCGGGGGGGGGGGGCACAGAGCACAACAAGCCAAGCTGCACCTGATGGAAGCTGCTGGAAGACATCAAAGCTGGAAGGATTAGCGCTCTCACAGTGTTAAGAAATGGCCGGGGGGGATTCGCCAACTTATTATCCACATGCCGGCTAATCCTGTTATCTGCGAAATATAGCTGTGTTTAGATGCAGCCGCCACCCCAGACACGCGGGAGTCTAATTCCACATGTACATGGCTCCGGCAAAGTCAATTTAGATCCCTGCAATCTATCAGCGCCTGAATAAAATTATTATTATTTTTTTTTTATATACGTATGAAAACTCGAATTATACGACTCTTTTGAGAAGCTTGGCAGGACCATCTACACTCGTCTTTTTTCGACCAATCAGACAGACTGACGCGCAAGTCGTTCGGAGACGAGGGTTGGAAAGGGGACCCGCTGACGTCCCGTGTCACGTTCTCACCGTCTATGAGAAAAATCACGGAGGCCTTTTCTCCTGCGACATGGGCGAATCTGATCTCCTAATTGCACTAATCGCCATATGTATGGCTCCCTAAGTGTCTGGTTTCGTCGTGAATCACACCGCAGGCTCCGAAGCGCTGACAGCTGCCTGTTACCCTTCTGGGTGTTGCACTTTTCTTTTTTGTCTAGCACTTGACAGTTTACAGGGTCTGACCATGACTGTGTACAAGTGCTCCGGGCTGCGTATCCCAGAATTCAGCGGGGCTCCTTTGTTCCCACATGGGTGTTGGGCTCAGGGGCGGGATCTGAGATGCACAGTTCGCGGTGGTAGGCAGCGGGTCGATCCCAGACGTACCGGGCCATGCATATTGTCTGCTGAGCTCTGAGAACGTCGTTGTCCATGTTCTCAGGCGTCATCGCTTTATTTTTCGTTTCTGAAGGCCGAGAAATGACTGTAAGGAGGCAGTGGGTCGAAAACCGAGGCTTTGGTGAAATGACACTGAAGCCAGAGAAACTGGATTTTCCAGACAGATAGAAATAGTTACCTTTAGAAATCTGCAAGTGAACAGTGACACATTTTTTGTCAATAATAGCAATTAATTTCAGATTATCGCCCATCACAATGCATGGCTCTTTCATAATTGCTATGTAATTAAAGGCACCTATGTGCTGAAATGAATAGTGAATGTTAACAGAGTTTTAGCAGCAGTTTGAAGAATTTATGTGACTAAAAGCATAAAATGTGGGGCATCTTTTTGGGAAAGAAGCATTAAAAGTGTGGAGAATGGAAACCTTCACCCTGTACAGAGCGTTTGGTCTGAGTGCCACACATTTAATCTTTTGAACTAATCTCCAGGATGACCAAACACTGTTTGATATGTGCCCTTGGATGCCACATAAACCAACACAGGGCCACCATTGTGCCCCCACAGAGTTACTCGTGTAACAACATAGAAAATAAGTGGCCCCTGGGGGGGGGGGGGGGGGGGGGGGGGGGGGGGGGGGGGGGGGGGGGGGGGGGGGGGGGGGGGGGGGGGGGGG
>JAODUD010000039.1:16536433-16552859 GCA_026784285.1 Stomatorhinus walkeri | reverse complement strand
GAGCTTCTAATCAAAGTCAGTTAAGTCACTTTCTCTGCAAGTTAAACCCGATACTTATGATCTTTGTCTGGAACACTCAGCGAAAACGAGAAGTGGCTGTTGAGAGCCTGTGTCATCTGCAACACCAGGGAATCATGGGAGATTTCCCTGGGCCAAGGTTCTCACCAGAGACCACGAGGACTTTATAACACTGAGCAGTGTCAATTTGTGGGGAAGGCAAGAAGGGTGTGTGTGTGCCAGGGTGTTTGTGTGTGTGTGAGTGAGAGAGTATGGGTGTTTGATTTTGTGTGTGTGTGTGTGTGTGTGGTAGAGGTTAATGTAATGGGATTAGGGTTATGCCGATACAAATGAATGGAGAGTCCCCACAAAGATATAACTACAAATCTGTGTGTGTGTGTGTGTGTGTGTGTGTGTGAGTGTTTGTGTGTGAGAGAGAGAGAGCATACCAGGACTCTGTGGCTGCAGGTTTAGTACATGTATGGCTCTGCCAAACATACATAAATAGTCACAGGTGGTACAGATGCCTCACTGCAGTTTGCATGAAGGTTTTTACCACATTTTGATTGTCAATTTTCTTCTTAAATTATTAAAAACAGTTTGTACCGGATGGGTAATTGCTGCATTAAATTATACAATGCATGTAACTGAAACTTTTCTGAAGCCATTGTTACACACTTGAACAATCACTCCAGTAAGTTAAGCTGTTCGTTACGTTTTAAATATCCATCAACCAGGCCTCAAGAGAAGACGACTTGTTCTACAGGTGCAGTGGCTCACTGTTAAATGTTACCATTGCATGCGGTGAAGTCCGTTACGGCCTGCAGGGGGGGTATATACTGTAGCTTCCGCACCGAACCAGGTTATTACTTTGTTTCTGGTGGTTTTACTCTGGTGTTGGTATGTAAGTTATGTAAGAAGTACTTAGATTCTCAACATTCTTCCTGCATATGCATGTATACATTGCAGTTAAATAATTGGCTAAATCATTAGGCTGAGCCATGTGCATCCAATCAGCAACTGGAGATAAACGGCATCTTTGTTTCTGGTGTGTTTGGGGAGGGTGGGGGGCTGTTTCAAAGCAGCCCGGCTGTGTCCGCCCAGAGACATCTCAGGTGCTCTGCTCACGTTCCTCCGTTACATAACGCGGTGATTTTAGGTCAGGTCATCCCTTTTAAGCTGCTTCCTCCTCGCTGAATCGATCCTTTCAGCAGCGATGCCTTGGGGTGCCTTTTGTCAATTATAACCCCCCCACCCCGCCCCTTCTCTTCCCCACAAATTCTTTCCCGAATTTGCTCCATATGACCCCCCTCTCACGGTGCTTTTCTGATTCGCTGGCCTCCAACCCTCTCAGGCATTTTTGTTTGCTTGGAATTATGATTATGTTTCACATATGAAGATGCCCTGGCCTCTTTGTTTCGGTTCTAGCGTTCCAAAGCTGGCCGTTTGTTTTGCGTTTCCCAGCTGCGAATGGAGATCCAATCCTCAAAAGACAGAGCCGTATTCACACTTCTATATCAAAAGCAGTTATGCTTGTTGAAGGTACCATGTTATTGTTAAATGATAAAATGCGGGAACCATGCATCTATGAGCTTCTTAGCCTCATATGTGATGAATCAAAATCAAAATGTTTATATTCACCATGTACAAAAAAGTACAAGGAATTTGTTTGTTTGGTGGCAGGACTATATAATTTATCCATACTGTTCAGGACAAAAAAATCCACAAATAGAAAAATACATTAAACAATCAATAAAATCATTTTCATCAGCTTCTCATCTAAATTGCTATATTCCCACATTGACCACACTGCGGCTCATGTTTGCTGTCAGCCCTGCCTGTGCTCCTTATATGCGCCTTATTTCTTAAAACCGAAATCCTTAGAAGTCGACTAAATCACCAGAGAGTCATCATCATTTTACCACACGAGTGCCTATAGGGCAGAGCTCCTGATGTGCTAAATGACAGTTCAGAACATCCTAAATAGTTACATTCCAAAAAAAAAATGCACGACGCCAGTAGTTACAATGTATCTCATAGCTTCAGGGTCACAAGCGTTTGGCGAACTAAGCGGCGAGCGCCATGGAAGCCTCAGATGAACTAAAAATAGGGAAGAAACTGATGAGTTGCATCCACTTAATGCATCTGATGCTTTCTGATGCTGTACAGTTAATGCCATTTAACATGTTTCATTGAGTGCCATTGTTGCTGAATGGTAGTGTCCCACAGATTAATGAGCTCTGTATTTAAAAATGAAACAGAAAAGCACATTATACCGGTAAACATTCCCACTGCACTTCAGCTAAACAACACACAGTGTCTCCGAAGTGTCACTTTATTGGAAAAACGTATTTGTGAAACTTATTTCTGTCTTCGAATCTACGCTCTAACCTTATTCACACCTCATTCCCTCGACTCTGGGAGTGAAAGAGAGCCTTTCAACGGGACGGGAAGCTGGGAATCGAGCGCCGGCATAGCATCTCCCTAAAAATAGGACGTGCCTTGTAAGGCATGATCCAAATTCGATTCAAATTCCAAGCGAGACCGAAGTGAGAGTTATCGCATTGTCACACTTGACAGGGTGGCATTGTGGGACGCGGGAAGGGGTGACGGCGTGCCGCGGTACTCCCGGCCGCTTGATTGTCTGCCTCTCCTTGAACTCACAGACATTGTGAATCAATTGTTACCCCGACCCAGCGATGGTTAGCTACAGAGATCAAAAAAAGATTGAATTTCCTTAGTGCTACATGGCCTAGGGTATAGGCAACAGCAAGGTGTATTCTTCACGTACTGAAGATGTCATGGGCAATTTTCTGGCAAAGAAAAACATAAGAGGAGGACTAATCCAGGTTAGTGTTATCTTACATGTATGTGGAACAACAGCCCCCCAGTCGCCCCAAGAGAAAGGGAACAGGCCCTTCAGAAGTTTACAGTCTTCATCGGGGAATAGCGAGTGGGTCCAGGCCACCGTTATGTGGGTCGCAACCTTCTGGCAAACAAGGCCACCACACGGATGGGGCCAGGCAGTCTTTAAGGAGAGACCATCTGCAGACCCCCCTCCTGGCTGCTTTGGATGGCGATCCGGTGTGTTACAGCAGGATGGCGACGGGTTACGTTAGCAAAGAAAAATTGAATTTGCCGATCAAATTAAGATAACGACGCGTGATTGCGGAAAGCTGTAAGTGAAATTGTTTCCATGGATTTCCATTTCATTCAAGTGACTTTAAAGCATGTTTACATCTTTACATGTTATTTGGAATAACTTGAGCTTAATGTGTAATATTCATGCACTGTAGTTTCACTTTGATTCAATGGTGTTAATTAACCGGTGGGCATATGCTGTTTGTTAATCTAGGCAGTGTTTCTTTTAAGACTGAGGACAGTTATACCCCCTGCCAATCCCAACCTATTGGTCTCCCCAGCACCTAAAACCTTAACAGGCTCACAGTGGTAAACCACTAATAGGCTAACTGTACTAGGCAGTGGGGGGTGGTGTGTGGTTCGGTGGGCTCAGTGGGTCGTCGGTTCATATCTCAAGGTCAGCCATGTTGTTTTACTGGTGAGCCCTTGAACAAGGCCTCTACCCTCCCTCAACTGCCACAAGGACTGGCTGACCCTACTTTCCAAAAAAGGTGCATCGCGTTGGATGAAAGTGTATAGCGATGCGATGGTAGCTTTTCTGGTACCTTGCTTTGTGTGCATTTTGATTTATACCAGGACATGTTACTGATCAGGATTGCGGGCCGTGGGCTGACCGACTCAATAAATCCTGAAATCCCAGACAGGGACCAGAACTGGTGTGAAACAATGGATTTCAGTAGATGCCTCGCTTCACAAACAGCTAGCCTCTTTTGCACACTTCATTGACAGCATTAACCTAGCCTGTGTATACTGAGCATATCCAAAAGACCCGTTTAATAACATTTATGTGTTTACTGTAATTTATACTAAGCTTTCCGCTTCGCTTGGGAAGAAAACCCCCTTCAAATGAAAATGAAAAGCCACCTCTGGTTTGATTCCTGAGGCGAGATCCACGCCGGACCCAAGCTGTGGTTTGACATCCAGCCTCTCGCTGTGATTGGATAAACCGGAATTGGGGCTGCAGAGGCGAGGCCGGCTGGCCTTGATGATGCCCAAAGCCCTGACAAATGCATTATAAACATGTCCCAAGCCACGACGTGCAGACTTATTTCCAGCATCACGAGCCGCCTGTTTAACGCTGTGGATCAAAGCGAATCTTAAACGGGGCGGAAATCAATCCAGCAAGCGGTGGGAATCAGCACCAGCCCTTTCCGGAACACTCTGAGCGGATTTGCTGACTTTAGCTTCCAGTTGGCAGAATTTGTTTAAAATTATTGCTCAAACTTTAGGATGTTATTTGAAATGGAGGAAAACATGAGGTAGATGAACATTGGAAAGGTGCTTTTAAAAAAAAAAAAAAAATGATGCATATGTTGAACATTGGGACAGATTCTGCATCTTACCGCACTCTGGAAGGGCTGAGCCTTTAATGATTGCGGAACAATCTGAATGCAGTTGATATATTACTGATTTCCAGATGGTCTAATTGTAAACATTATCATAGCATACAGAGCTTTCAGTGAGTAAACAATGAAGCACCAATCACAGAAGAGACAGGGGGAGGTTAGCTGTTTCAAGTGGGCACCATTTAAAACAAACTCTAATTAAAGCAAGATGCATCAAAGCATCCGTCTTTAATAGAATCATTTATTCAAAACACGGTGGCAACCATGCCTGAAGAGACAAAGAAGTTACTGGAAGAGAATAATATACTCTCCTGGCCAGAAAGTGATTATTTTCAAATCTAGGAGTAAGATTCCCAGATTCCCAAACTCTACCCAACGTTCGCTATCACCTTCCCAGAGCATTTTTCCATAATTCAGCCAAGTTGCTGAAAAATAATATACTTTTATTACAAAGTCTGGATTTCATAAAAGCTACAGCTTTGTCCCGACCCCGCCCTGAGACCTGCAGCTGGCCCCCCACCCCTCAATTTCTCTGTGGATCCCCAGCAGTCAGCGTGTCCTGGAGGTCACTGTCCAGAGCCTTCATGAGGTCATTAGTGAGACTTATGACAGCGAACATGACAACATACCCACAGCGACATGGTGCCACATCACAAGACCAGCGATGCTCTGTGAGTCTCACTCACCCATTTCTCGATCCTTTCGGGATGTTTTTGTCTGTTGCATCTTTATTGTAATGAACACCGATGATCTATGACAACTCCTGAAAGTTTTGGATGAGCTCTGTACCGGGAGTCGGAAATCCTTTCATCTGAACCTTTCTAATAATGTGTTCTGTGGCTGGATAACTGAGCCCAAATCCAAACATTTCCAAATCCAAATTTTGCGTTTGCAAATTTCCCTTCCTGAATGTTGGATAATGCTGCAGCGAGCTGTGCCCAATTAAAAGTCTGATGCTTTCCAACCAAGGTCAACCAAGGCAATACAATAGTTAGGCTACATTTCCTTGAATTTTCTATATCTGCTTTTTGGGGGGGAGAAGAGTGCTAATGCGTTCTGGAAGCAATGCATTTAACTAATACTGCAAAATCAGGCTGTTGTTTATACATTTTCATCTTTTATGATTGAGTTTCACTGTTTTATATTGGATGTTACCAAGATGGTTATGGCTATAATAGCTAATCATTGTATCTGAGTTAGCTCAGTTAGCTATGTTATCCATGTTAGCTCTTTTAGCTATGTTAGTTATGTTAGCTATGTGGAGCAGCAGATTGCCAGGACATTCCACATCATTTGCAGGTAACGGGGAGCTGTTGTCAACTTGTAGGAAACTCCCAGGTCGTCAGGGAGGGGTGGGGTGTCTGGCCTTCTTAGTAATATTAGTGTTTTCTTTACTAAGTAACCACCTTTCCCAGCATCCGCACTGGGGGGTCCTCGTTCAAACAGACCAGCACAGGAATAGAGTCTGACTCAATCTTGCCTGCCTCTTAGCTTAAGAAGAAATTGGAAACATATTGTCATGATCATGCAGCAGTAGACAGACAGTAAGGAGGCTGCCTTCTAACCCTTAAACTAACGGCCGTGATTCCAAAGATACTGGGCTCTCTGGCATGTTCAGGTTGTGGGTTCACTGCCCATCTGAGTGTCTATCTGCCAACGGTGGTTGATGCATCTGCCACGGGTTTCTCAACCACCTCCACGTGTGGGCTTTGGGGATGAGGGACACACATCCAATGCCTGTTTGCATCTCCACCACCTTTCTTCCCCTCCCAGCTTCATCCACTTTTGGTTATTTAGGGAATTATAGATATATGCATAGGAGATCAGACCAGAAGGTTCTAGATCCTGATCCCAGGAGGTGCATACAGTAGAACCCCTAAGGATAGTACTTAGTTCCAGTGAAATATCCAGCCATTGTGAGATAAGCAAAACCGTTATAATAAAAACCCTTTTAGCAGATGAAGTTC
The DNA here is from genome assembly GCA_026784285.1 of Stomatorhinus walkeri. NCBI lineage: Eukaryota > Metazoa > Chordata > Actinopteri > Osteoglossiformes > Mormyridae > Stomatorhinus > Stomatorhinus walkeri. The sequence goes on along the minus strand of JAODUD010000039.1, from coordinate 16,546,408 downwards.
CCCTTTAACACGAAATAGGGTTGAGGTCCTGTAACCTGCAGGTTGCTGGATCAAGTCCCTACTGTAGTGCCCTTGAGAAAAGTACTTAAACTGATTTGCTGCACCCAAACACATCCTAAAGCCATTAATTAAGTAACCACGAAACGTAAGCACACTGGCGTTTGGCTATCGCTTAAACGAACATGCTTGCTGTACCTGCAATTTGTAGCACTTCCTGCCTTCTCAGCCCAAGCAGATATGGCATTACGCAGATAAAGGACGTCGGCCTCTCCGGGCTGTTTGAGATTCCCTCTTTTTCTGCACGTGCACAGGTGCCTTGAGGGAAAGACTCACAGTCCAGGTATCGCCAGGCTCTCATGTCAATTATTGCAGCAATTTCAGATCCCCTGATTCTGCGGGGTATGTCAGACAATAAGGAGATTCCCACTGAAATTCCAAATGTACACTAAAGGCAAGAAGGAAATAACTCTGTGAAGGAGAATAATACAGAGTAATTGTAATTAATATTTTTAAGAATCGTTTTGTGATAGAATATTATCATGCTGACAGAGATAGAGGAAGTAGTGCATCAGGGATGGTCGACATTAACTGAGAGATGTTTAATTCTCCAGAGTATAAATGCCACAGAGAATGTGGGAAATATTATTAATTAAAATTCATGGTTTACTTTAAATGTGGACTTCACTCTAAAAAGATATGTTGAATGGGCTTTTATAGTAATTGTTAAATAGGAAACAGGTATGTGTCAGTTTTGAAACTAATAAATTCAGTGATTCATGTGTATAATATTAAAGACCAATAAACTTAATTGGCTAATCACCGTATAACTAATTTCAAGTTACATTCCATCATATCTGTTTTTTTTTAAGGAAGGAAGGAAGAAGCCGACTGAACTTTGCTGCAAAATAAGTCAAGGGAAAAATGAAGTACTAATTAAGAAAGCCAGGATTTTATGCAAATGACTTTTTGCTGGAGATATTCTAATGAATGTGCCCGGAGTCAATCGGCATGCGCTCGCTCGCTCGCTCGCTGACAGCTGGCTTGGAGGAAGGTCAGGAGGAATCAGGCGCGCGGAGCGTAATCCTTCAGATTGGCAGCTCTGCCCCCTGGTCTGTGCTTCATTATCTCCCAAATTGCTGTATTTCACAGAGATAATGATTTTTTATGGTCATGGACTTGAAGACAACTGCTGTATCCCCAGGGTTAGCATGCAAGGAGACACGGACGAGCTCCGCTCCCGAAAAAACACTTCCCTTAGTGCCAACAAAATAAAAAATATTAAAATACAGCGTAAAACAAGTGTGTATACATATTAATATGGATGCGCAATCTGTTGTTGTAAACTGGAAGGAATTCACATATTTCATTTTATAGATGTTTGCATAAACGACTAGCCAAATTCCGAAAAAGTAATTGCACTCCATTTTATGTTAATTACAATAATTAGCACAGTGTTAATCAGATTTTACCTCATGCTGTGAGAAAAATGCATGTATGCTTACTTTTCATGTTGAGCAGTTTGATTTGTGTTGAAATCAAAACACAGTAAGATCTGTCACCATGCTTCATGTTTGTGTGTGGCGGGGGTTAACGGTATGTTCCGGATCTCTTCGCTTCCCCAATATTGGTACGTTTCTAGTGCTTTGTCATGGAAACACTGGTGACAGATTGGTATGAAGAGGCAAAATGGGGTTTTTACACAAAATAATGAATGTCGTCGCCTTGGTAAAACAGTGGTAAACTGGGCCGGGCCGGGTTCTGCAAGCGATCTGCATCTCATGATGTGAGATTGCCCCAAATCGTACCTAAACAATACCGGTTCTTTGTGTAGCCCAATAACAGTAAGAGGCAGATTGAACTCAGACAAAAAATGCCAGCAGTATAATTCCTTTGTGCATGAAAGGGAATCTCCCACGGGACTTAACAGGAACCCCAGTGATTCATTTACAAACTGTACATTTTCAGATTCAGCTCCGTGAAACTTTCTGTTTTGATGACCACTTGTATAAAATTGCATTTCCAAAGTGACATGCTACTGAGAACTTCCTGGAGCAACTGGGGCTTCCTGATGTTGTTCAAGGGCCTGACACTAAAATCACTCTTCCATCCCTGGGATTTGAACCAGCGACCTTCCAGCCGTAGGCATAGTGTTCAAGCCTGTCATTATTTTTTCCATAGACCATTTTGAGGGATTTTAAGGTGTGCCGCTGCCAATCCATTCATTCCTCCACAGGAATATGGGGCATCCTCCGATTCCACCGCATGACTCTTAAAGGTACGGCGCGTACTGGTGCCACTGCTGGCTCTGAATATATCTGTGATGAAAAAGTACACCCAAAACTTTCTCTTCCTGACAGCCATAATAGGAAATCTGTATGAATAATTTATAGGACATTGTTGTAATGTTCACCCTGATACCTTCAGGCCAAACTGCAAAGGTCAGCCATGGCAGTACAGTGTGTAACACATGTTAATGAGTCAGCTTGCGTCCTGGATCCAGCTGCTCACGATTCGGTGAAGCGGCCGCTGACCACGATCAGCAGCACCCGTTACAGCATAAGCAGCAAGCTGACATGTCTGTTATTCGCTAAATCTGGGCACTGACAGTACTTTCAAGTTCTTTTGAGAAGTGATCTTGAACGTCCAGGGTTAAGTATCATTAACTCAATCGCAGCACTTTGTAAAATATGATTCAATTTTTAAATGTGTTTGCTGAGCAAACAGATATAACCGGGGGGCCTGGGCATGGGTGTTTGCCTACACCCCTTTGTCCTGATGAATATTTACAGAGAGGATTTAGTTCAAGTTCACTTGATCAAAGGTAGAAGCCTAGATCTCCTGGGAGGATAATTAAAAGTTCACCACCTTAATAAATTCATCACCTGCTGCCCTGATGGTTTCAGTTTTACGACAGGATATCAAATTTGACTAAAATGTTACAGGGATCAATTCTCAGCTGCAGCCCTGCATATCAATGATGCAATCATTATTATTATCAGGATGATGTGACACAGACTGTGGATAGCTGGCATCAGGTGAGGCTTGTATTGTTGAGGTTATTGAGATGTTCATTAAGTTAGTGCCTTGTACCAGCTGTCACCTTAAGAAGCTGCTGTGAAGAAATACAGACAGAGATACAGCCACCTGAAAGTGAGATTGTGAGACCAGAGGTGGCCATAAGTGACCTGGTCGCTGATCTGGAGCAGGTACTCAACTGTAACCATATGTGCCTAGAGCTGCACTACTGAAGCCATGGAACAGTACATGGATGGAAGCTGGACAGATACCCACAGCAGACTCTGTGTAGCTGTAAAAGCCTGCAGTGTTCTTGATGATGCTTTCCTGTCTGGGCTATATGTACAGTATGGTGTTCCAGGTGGACATCTTACAGGTTCTACTAGAGCCTGTCAACTGATGCAAGACCTAGCTGATCACCTGCATGGTGGGTGGCCTCCTCAGGTTGTGGCACGTCTGGCACCTCCTCCCTCCTGATCCCCTTTCACTGGCTCCAAGTCACGGTCAGAGTCAAGATACTGGTTATGGTTGGCCAAAAAAGGTCTGTGACTTTATTCATCACTAAAACCCTGCCAATCTGACTTATCCAGCATCCTTTTTCATTTTTGCCTTTTCTGGATTGTTCCAAAGCTGGGATGTTTTCCACCATTAGTGGAATGGGGTCACATCACAACTAATAACTAAATTCTCAGACTTATTCTCTAAGGTAGCCTCAAAAATCATGTACTTGGTCATTTTAGCATCCTGCAGAACTTCCGTTGCACTTTACAGTAGAAGACTCGTACCTTCCCAGGTAACAGGGAACATTCCCAGAACTTTAACCAAGGGTCTTCTCAAAGTTGGCAGAAAATGTTCGATAATGCTTTACATTAGCTGCATCTTCATAATGCCTTCATAATGCCTTCATAATGCATTCATAGAACTTTCATAAGCAGCATTTAGGTATACCTTAACATCCCAACATACCTTAACAGCTTTAATATTCATTATTAACAACTTGTGAATAACTTTATCTGATAACAAACTGTCATGCCCTGATCGTTCATACCTTCCATGTGCCACGCCCCCTCATTAACCCTGTGTGGATTCCCCGTGTTTACCAGCTGTTCCTGATTGTTGTCATTAGTCCATTGTATTTAGTTCGCGTTTCCGTTTGTTTCCCCGGTCCAGTCATTGTATTGTCAACCTGTTATCGTTTGCCTTTCGTTTGATTAAACCCCGTATTCCCAGATTCCTGGCTTCCTGCGCCTTTCCTATGCTCCGTGTCATGACACAAACAGTATAATTGTATCATATTTATTCGCGTATACTAAAGCTATTAAGGTATGTTACATGTTTCTTATGAAAGCTTTATGAAGGTGCACTGAATGTTCTATGAATGCGCTATGAATGTGCAGTTAATGTAAGGCCTTACTGAATGTTCTTTATTTCTTATTTTGTACATTTTAGAAAGGGTTCTGTCAACTATAGCACCATGACATTATCTTTTAACATAATTCATTTTGAAAAACGCTGTTTTATTATTGAAATACAATAAAAAAAAAAGTTTTTCTGTTGCATACAGCAAACACGCCATCTAGCTGAGAGCCCATGATCTTAGAGGTTTAAAGCAACAGTGCAACCAGAGGCTCAGCTAGGCCTTTTGCTTTTATTCATGCATTATTATTCTTAGCTATAGTAGTAGTTGTGGTAGTGGTATGTTCTGAGCATAACATTTCGAACATTCCCATACCTTAATCATAATGTTTCGTAAACGTTCCCAGAACAAAAAGTTGTTAACTGGGTTACAGCACTAGCTTAGCACCGTTCAGCACTATCTTAGCATCTTTCAACACTAGCTTAGCAAAGTTCAGCACTATCTTAGCATCTTTCAATGCTAGCTTAGCAAAGTTCAGCACTAGCTTAGCATCTTTCCGTGCTAGCTTAGCAAAGTTCAGCACTAGCTTAGCACTCTTTACCAGTACTTTAGTGTCCTTCAACACTAGCTTAGCACCCTATAATGCTTTAGCTTTTTTAGTGCTACCACAGCACTGTTCAACTGTAGCTTAGCATCCCCTATAGCACAAGCTAAGCTAACTGAATAAGACATAAACCTAAGAGTGATTCCCTGGTGCTCTGGTAATAATGGATGAGTCCGAGTTTCACTGCATGTTAGTGCCAAGATGGCGTTCTCTTCCATCCGGGTGCCTCCTTTAAAGACGGCACATCTTTAAATGGGGATTTCTTGTTTCAGTGCTTCTGATTGTTTCCTCCAATCAGCAAAGTTCATGAGCAAGCCAGTACCTGGATGTGCTCAGTGTGGTCATCTCTTTGTCAATGGGGCTCATCCGTATACCGACAAAACCCATGAAATAGGGAACAGACCACAAGGAAAACCTCCTTAAACTTCCCACAGAACAATTCAGTCATCTTCTGAATCACGAGTTCCATTTCCTTTATGTTTTCACTAACAAATTCTGTGCTACCGTATCCGTGTCTAAGGCCGGAAATGTATTTTTTGTTACTGAGATGAACAAGATTGATAATCTCAAATTGATTTCTTGTTTAATTATTTTATTAAATGATATTCCTGCTAGTGGCACAGTTAGTACTGTTGTCTCACACCTCTAGGACCTGGGTTTGAGTCTCCGCCAGGGTATCATGTGTGTGGAGTTTGCATGTTCTCCCTGTATCATTGTGGGGTTTCCTCTGGGTTCTCCAGTTCCCCCCCACACTCCAAAAAGCTGAGGCTAACTGGAGTTACCAAATTGCCTATAGGTGTATGTGGGTGACTGACTGTTGTGTGAGTGTGCCGGTGATGGGTTGGTGCCGGTGATGGGTTGGTGCCTGGACCCCCCATGACCTGGAACAAGATAAATGGTGGGATAAATAAAGGGATATTTTGGCTAAACTGTGGGTATCCAGGTGTTGTATGTTGTTCCATCAAATTTGGTTAAATCTCTCTCCAATTTTAAAAAACGTATGCAAATGTCTTGTTTCTCAAATCAAGTAATTCTGAATCAAACCAAACATTCTGCATGTAACAAAACAATGTGAATCTATATAAATTACATTCTCAATGTACTTGAAAATTCTGGATCCAAATAATGGAACATTTTGATTCTAATAAAATGAACATTCTGAACGGAACTCAACATTCTGAAAACAACAGAACATTTTGATATAGGCAATTTTTACTGCCTGTAAACAAACGTTCAAATTTCAAAGACAAGACTAATAGTATACAGGTACAGTGTTGTAGAGAAAAATACACTTACAGACACCTTTCAGTATTTGATACCCTTAAAATAATAAGGATTACTATGTTATGATCATTTCACCATTTCTGGAACCTGAACCACAATTTCATTTGGAATCAGGTTCCAGTATGGATGAATTGCCTCTTAACCACCTGCCAAAATAAAGACATATTTTTTAAAATATTGAACCCAAAGACATACACTTATTAAAACCTTTGAGGTATAAGCCACTTAGCGATGCGTCCTAAATTAAGCAGGAAATCAGTAAAATAATCTTTTCACTTCTTTTACAATACTTTGATCTACAATACAGACACAGAGTGGAAAATTGAACCACACTATAATTGCTTTGCCTGCAACAGATAAAGTGGTGTAACGAATTTGGAGTTGGAGCGATGGAATCAGCGCCTCGCCTCTGGCAATTTCCCTTTTCATTCCTTAGATGACACGAATCTCCCATCATGCTCCAGGCAAGAGAAGCGGCTTTCAAAACAGCTATGTCAGGTCATACCATTTCACAAAATATGGAATTTGTTTTGTTTTCTCCCCTGTTGCGATAATTACAGGAAGGAAAATTGAGATTTATGGGATTATGGGCAATGCATCCTGCAGTTTAACGGCAACATAAAAGATGCATTTTGTAAATAAAGGACGTTCAGCCTATTTAATGCAGTGTAATCTCAGAATAGCCGTCTCTGGACCACAGAAACTGCCCCATGAACCACGGTGACCCCAAACGCAAGACAAACAGCCTGGACAGCTGTGTTTAGATGCTACCTAGGAGACAGCTGTGCTGAACCATGATCAAAGAAAAAAAATCATTATGAAGACAAAAGATATGTGAGATGGAGATGAGGAATGCTGGAATCACCTCTTTGTGTCCTTTATTGTCTGTTTTTGTGGAGAATTGACTAAAAAACAAGCTCCAGACTGTTTTGAGTTTGTAAATCCAATCATGCACAGTCAAGTGTTTGCAAAAATCTGAATGTGGCAGATGGTCTTAATAAATATTTTAATTAAAAAAAGACTAATACTATTAATTAAATTTAGTGTTGAAGCACAGCACATGCAATTGAGCTGAAATGATGCAAATTAAGATTCTTTCATTTACATTCTGGATGATGTCGCTTGTCATGAAACACATTTCTAGTAGAACATCTATTCTTGCCACATAATGATTATTATATTAATGTATCTTTTCCTGGCACCATGTGGAAATACTAATGTCTTCTTAGCTTCAAATAACACTTCATTTCCTCTAGAATATAAAACATGACAGAATTCACTCTCCCCATGACCTTGAACGGATTAAGTGGTCAGAAAATGGACGGGTGGAATATTTACTCTTAGTTAACTCTTATTTATTCTTAGTTTACTCTTATTTACTCTTAGTTTACTCCTGCTTGGTGCAGCAGTAATTTCCTGACAGGCTGCAAAGTGATGGTGATACACAGAAGGTACCGGCAGTTTTACTACTTGAGTTTTAATCAGCGTGTAAGTTAGTCTTTTGGCTCACAAGCTCATTGGCGAAATCCTCGGGAGCTGCGCTGTGGAGAAGAGTCTGGAAGGCACCGAGGCATGGTGATGTGTCGAGATGGGACGTCGACGTAGTTGAATCTTCTTTTCCTGCATATGCTTGGTCTCCTGGCGCAGCGCCATCGAGGGCCTCCGAATTGGACGCATCACCACTTGATACGGGAACTGCACCACCTACACCCGCGGAATGTGGTGCGCCAAGCGGGGAAAATCATTGAAGTGAGCTTCCCTCCCTCCAGGATATAGTTACCAAGCCAGTGCCTGAGGAAAGCCGGGAAAATCGTCAAGCATCCCAGTCACCTGAGCCACAAGCTGTTCACACTGCTACCGTCAGGCGGGCGGCACCGTGTCCAGGCCCAAACCGGCAGGCCTTGGGATGGGTTCTGCTACCAGGCCTTCAGAAATGCTGAACTCTGCTCCACGAACCCATCCTGTCATCCATATCCGCCACATCCGTACTCATATTCATACAGCAATCCATAGTATCTATTTGTTCTAATTTGCGCACTATTTATTATTACTATGCAGTATGTTATCATTTTTCTGTACTTCATATTTGCGCTATTTGCTTCATCGTTGCTGTCGTGAGACTTTGCACACAAGTTTTCCACTCACCTGTACTTTACCAAGTGTCAAGTGAGGAGACAAATGAAGTGATTTGATCTCCCAGTTCACTTCTGGACATACACGATTTCTTCTGGACGTGTCGACATACGGTAGAAATCAAAAGGACATCATGCCGTGAACACAGGGATGGACCCGGGACCTCTCAGAGAAGCTCTTGAGGTCCATACGTCACCCAGACAGCCGGCGTTAGCGGGCCTGAGTCACTGAACGCGTTGCTCAGTTCAAGTTCACCAACCCACACAGCAGCACTGGCTGGTAATTAAATGCATACCAGTGAGATCACCAACAGCTAATTTCAGCACAGAGAGCCGCTCTCCGTACTGGGGGCATTTTGAATAAAAACACAATTATTAAAATGTTGTTATAAAGCAGGTCAAAAACAGGAGGATAACTCTAGCAAAATTAAAATGTATATTGTCATTCATATATATTCATGATCCTCGGTTATGTAACATCTGTTTTAAAGAGTATTTAGCCACGTTATTGTGCACTGTTTTTAGATAACAGTTAGCGTCAAACTGTTAATCACAATTTCATATTCAGTCTTCATAACACAGAAGGAACAAATAAAAAATTACAATCATTCTGCATATTCTACTGTGCCAGCTTAGAGATAGTACTTGCTTTAAGTTAATACAATGCAATGACACGTTGAGCATATGTATCACTTTCTGCTAGCTTTATACTGCTCATCTATATAGTCAGAGTAAAATATATATGTGTGTGACGTCTAACTTTCCCACATTTCAGGCTCTGCTCAGGAACCTCATGTATACATGTATGTGCAGACCAGCTGAGTCAAGGAATGGAATTATTACGACCTTAATTGACCCTATGAAAAGTGATGCACAATATTTTGGAAATGCTGGAATAAACAACTGCACGTTTTTTCATCTTTTTTATGTACAAAGGTGTTGTGTGTATATGAATGTAATATGTTTTGTATGTGTGTATGGTATGTTTGGACCTTGAGGCTGCAAATAAATAAATAAATACTATGATTAATATAATATAATAAACATATTTCAGATACATACGTTGACGTGCAGCAGGTTCCTGCAGACAAAGTGGCATTTGTGGTTCTGGTCTCTCATCCCAGTCAACCTCAAGGCCGAAAGCAAGAGTGTGTTAGTGGAACAGGGGTAGATGTGACAGGGGTAGATGTGACAGGGGTAGATGTGAGAGAGGGAGAATGTGAGAGAATCTGGGGCCCAGAACAAGCACAGATCACATAGCAGAAGTCTGCTGAAGAGGTAAATCCAGGGGTGATGCTTTGCACAATTCCAATTACACATTTGCATGGGGCCCCTGAGGTTTGCCCCCTGTTGGCCACAAACAGTCACAACACTATATATTAAATAAACATGCTCCTTATTTGGGAGATGCAGAAGCAGCATGTTCTGCTAACCAGCTAGCAAATTATGATCTTCTGACCATAGCTAATTTTTTAAACATCTGAGGGGGGGGGGGGGGAAGGGTCCTGAAGTGACTTTTTGACTGGTGCCCCAGAAACAAGGCAGCCCCTGGTGCATTTTTCACTAGAGACATTTCTTACAAG
>JAODUD010000039.1:16520106-16530857 GCA_026784285.1 Stomatorhinus walkeri | reverse complement strand
ATCATGACCTGCTGAGCAACAGACCACCCACATGATGATGATAATAATAATAATAATAATAATAATAATAATAATAAAAGCTGGATCACTTCTTCTAGCTGCGAACTGCGGTTGACCCTAAAACTTTGCCTAAATTTGTGAAGGTGCCATTGGGATTTTCAAACATTGAGGGTAAGTGTAAGTAAACCATAATACTGAGAAACAGTCGAGTTCACAATTAAACACACAACAATTGTATTTTAAGGGCGAATGTGATTCACATTGTGCATTTATGAGAAGTGGCTAGTAGCACATCTGGCTTCAAACACACACACACACACATTTGTATGCATGTCATTCACATCTTGTTTGTATTCATATCGTATTTCTATGGGAAAAATCCTAATTCCAACAACCAACCACAATGTTAACCTTTACCCCGCCTTCACCTTAACCTTAAGCAACCAAACAATTTGCCATTTTTAGTTAGACAAAATAACAGGTTTTCATCATATTGTGGGAATATTTGGTCCCCACAATGTAATCTGTACATGCCCCCCACCACACACCCAGATACGCAAATCCCAATAGGAAAGGTGTAATTACCTAATTAGGCTATGTTTCAAGCTTAAAATGCTTCAAACTTTTAAATGTTTTAAATGAATCATGGCCAGATTTTGCGTGGCAAGGTGTGAATCTGGCGGTAACTGTGGATTTCCGGCCCTAATCCCAGCACTTTCCGGCACGTTCTGTACCAATCATCTATGACACCGCCGCTAGCTTGTGGCTTCCGTGGCTCAGACTCCTCTCAACGCTTCTCTGATGCCATCTGGCAAAAGTTCTTTCATTAAACATGGAGTTTGGTGTGTTGGGTCCAAGCGAACCTAACCTCACCTAAAGTGAAACACACACACACACACACACAAATTATACAAACAACAGCATTGCTTTTTGCTGAATTCATTTTAGTCCAAATGAAACGAAGCGATTGATGACGGCCAATAGATTTCCTGCTTTATTTACGTTTTTGAGTCACAGAGCCATAATTCCTCAAGTAATTGCGGTGGCCTTTGTTGCACATTGTGTTCTGACGATCTAACCCACACACAAGCTTTGGCAACAGTAGCGAGTATAATTCTAATAATAAAAGTAATAAAGCGGACAAACAACAACAACAACAATAATAAAACCTTCGGAAAACATTTCATAAACCATCAGCAGGCAATTAGTGTAATCTGCAGCCCGTCAGGCTGCTGGGATCAGAGTTGGGTATTTGCTAGGGCCCGGCTGTATGTGCCCCGGAGCAGCGACCTCCGAATCATTATCTGTCTCTCTTATTACCCAGCCAAACTGGGCCCAGTTTTAAATAAAATATGCAAAGGTTTCTTAAATTATCACCCGGGGCAAGGCGGATTGCCTTTCGTGCTGTACATGTTGTTAATCTGTGAAATGCAAATTCTCTTCATCTTACACTCGGCCTTTATTAACTTTTTTGAATTTAAAATTCCACGAACAATGAGTTCTGTCAGCTTCTGAAATTATATTTTCTCTCTTCTTTTTATGTGCGCACGGAAGCGAGTTTAAAGCATGAAATTACCAGGGGAAATAAGAACAGTTTCATCTCTCTTTCACAATTTAATTGGCTGCTTTGCAATTATTAGTTTTTGCTGCTAAAGTATTTTTTTTATTTCTGTAACTGTTTCCTTAAAGTGACAGCATTCCTCTCACCCCTTCCAATGCTTGTTGTTGTTTTTGTTTGTTGTTTGTGTGTGGGGGGGGGTAGGTGGGGTGGGATCTGACTACCCTGTTACGATGATAAGCGTTTCTTTTATGACATCCTAAGGAAACTTTTATTTTCTCCATTTTTCTTTTCTCAGAGGCAACAGCTATTCTAACCTCTTCAGACGACTGTTGTCCTACACGAGCTGATCCTCAAATGCATTTAACCAGCTGCAGCAGCTACAGTCCTCCAGAGCGTGTCCCAGGATGCAAAGCGTGTAAGGCATGCCTGTGCATGATGTTAGGAAACCCGAGGCCTGGCACAAAGCCACCAAAAGTCACACACCCAAGCTCTGAGGTGACAGGGTCATGAGGGCCCGTCACCGTGTCAGCTCTGACATCATTCCTTTCATCCCCTGGCATTTTCAGTTAAGACAATCTTTTTTTTCTTCCTTTTTTCCCCTAGCACTGATCTTTCAGTTAGCATTTAGGTTACATAACTAGAGTAAAATGAATCAGGTCTAATAATATTTTGGATTTTTATCATGTGTAAAGTTTAAACACAGCATGTTTACCGCACTTTAAAGGAAATCGTCTCAAAAACAAATATTTTGTTTTGCTGATTTAAGCATTTAAGAAATCCCCACAATGTTTTTGAAAAAAAAATCAAAACCTACACATCTTTTCATGTTGCTGTTACATATTCAAATGTACACTATATTTACATCTTAACAAAATTGTTCAGAATACTATATCTGTCACACATCTCTTATTTAATCTTTTACACTTCTTGCCTTTAGGGACAGTATTATAGGGACAGTGCCTTTTTTGATTAATTTTTCTCTTTTCGTGTTGCAGGTATGTTTCAGCATTCACTCCTATCAGGTAAATACCCCTGGGGCTACCGTTAAAATGTAGTTAAAGCAAAAGAAGAAAGCTAATGATCTGAGGACACTGCTCAATTAGAGCATCATTACCAGGGAGGCGATTAGCAGCTTAAATCTGATACCGCGCACAACACACGCAAAATGCATAAATCAAACGGCGCATAAGAAAATAGTTTACCGTGCAAGAAAAGCCCTTATCGTCACGTATCAAAAGCCGCAAAGGGGATAAACGGGGCAACCGCGCCAGCGACAGAAAGCCATTTATTCAGGAACAGCTGCTACGACTTGAGCGCACATTACTCACCATCATGGTCATTGTCACCGCGCGCATAATGGACCTATAACTACTTTAAGGTGGGATGGCCCCTCCTGGGAGCGCCCAGCGCCTTTTTATGGCATAACCAGGTATGTCCTGGAGCTCAAGTTAATAGCTTATAGCATGCAAATCGACGTGATCTAATTTCACTGTCAAAAAGACTCCTCCGTGTTACGAGGAATTACTCATTTCACGCAAAAATATATATATATATGAATGTGGGAAGTCATAAAGGATGGATGGATGGATCTGCAAACGACTGGACTAAAAATCCGACGATTCGGTCTGCAGGTGGCTGCGGCGGGCGTAGGACCATCCCACCCCATTACTGTCAAAATGAAAAACGGCCATATTATGGAAATTACCTGTAAACCAATAAAGCCTGATTCAACACATGATTAGGGAGCGCTACAAATAAAGGTCTAACAGGTTATATTAAAACATAATCAGGAATACATAAGCAATGATGTTTTCAAAGGTACTGAAGGTTTTATTGCGTGTTACACAATAATAAACATCGCACTCGCATCCTGATATGAATGACTTGCTTCTGGAACGATTCCAGGAAAACACCGTGAAACTCTTTTGAAATCTGTTGAAATCCGCTTTTCTTCAAGGTGCGGTTTCTGGCCATCTTATTCAATAAAATATCCTCAACTGATAAGAATTCACTCTGCAAAAGGTGTCTTCTGTTTGAAATACTTCCACATACAGCACGCTAATCCACACATTTTTATATATGATGTCCGTGTCCTTCAAAAGTGACTGTCCTAGAAGGTGAGCGGCATTCAATTCAATAAAAGTTGCAAAAAAACAGGGACCTACTGAACAGTCTGATTGAAGAACTAGTGCCTCATCTGACAGTGAAAATCACAGATAGTTTTCATTTTCTAAGTTAAATGCCAAAGGGAATCTTTTTTTTATTAGATTAATATGTTTGTGTTTGTGCACATGTTAATATTATTAAATAGGTCATCACATGAACTCCTGAAGGTATTGTGTTTTATTTAATATTCCTTTTAGCTTGTACATGACTCAAGAACCACAGGACCCAAGTGTTTTTCCGGAACCTTCCAAGTGCATGTTCTCCAAACAGAGTGGCGTCTTGCATGTTATGTAATTCTGAACAAATGCGCTCTCAGCACTCTTGTCCCGGTGCCAAAAAGACAAGACTGCTGAACCACAGCATACATGGGGCCAGAATGATTAGTCAAGACTCCAGAGGTCACGGGGTTGATGACCCTTGTCGGGACGTAGAATTATTCCAACAAGCAAGTCTGCATTTCAAGTAGGGTGTTTTTCTGTGATCGGCTAGTGAGGCCTGGCCTCTTATTTTTCTCACCCTTGTCACAGTATGTCATAGGTATATAATGCTGTGTGTAATTATTATCACACAAATACCACTTTCCCAATATTCCCCTGCATTACTGACATATAGTAAGTGTTTTCAGTTTACACTCTTTATACTACTGTTTAGAAGTGTAGAAAAATCTGAATGAATATGCTTATAAACAATGCAAGTGAAGATAGTGGTGTTTTATTAATTTTTTGTGTGTGAGGGATGGGCTATGTTTGTAGTCATGTTTTGGGAATCCCACAAAGTACTTGATTGGAATTTGTCTGCTTTCCCTGATGCTGTTTTTTAATTCTTGGCTTTTATCTACTCAGCCGAGGGCGGCAGTTGCACTCCAGCACGCCCCGCCAGTACATAAACAGCTGCTGAACCCCACTGAGCACACCTGACCCGGGGATTCAACTCCGAAGCATCGCTATCCGGCACGCGTCCAAAAAGCAGCCATTTGTGCTCAGGTAAAATGTTGGCCCACGGTTGTGATCATTGTGTCTGAACAATATTACCTTCGCTTGTGATGACACTAAGAAATGGGGGTGGGGGGGATACTGATAACATTTCCACTAGTGAACTGTCAATATAAAATCAGTCACTTTTAACTCCTCCCACAAAAAAAAACATATATAGAAGAGATTCAAATTTAAAAATCATGTTCCTAGAAAATTGCTTGGATAGATTCCACTTCAACACAAAAAAAAACACAATCTGTAAATTTCATTCACAAATGTGTAGCCCTGTTTCCCAGAAAAACAGCGAGAACTAGACAGGAACCTCTTCCTGCACGTTCGAGAGGCTGGTAGGATTACTGGTCCTGCCTCCATCATTACAATATGTTTTCTACAGTGACTAATTTAGAAGGTTAATTAGTTGTCTCAAGGCAATTTAAACCATTTTTTGAGAATAATAATATGGAACTAATGATAATTATAATAGAAAACAGCAGTGCAGAAACTGAAGGTGCGTTTATTTATTCACTGGTCATTATTTTGTATATTTAATATTGTGTATATTTAAGCTTAATAGGAAATTGATATGGAATTTCAATTATATCACCTTCTCCATTTTTATTTGTTTAAGCAAAATATTTCAACACATGATTAGTTACAGATATGTTCATTAAAATTTAATTTTATTATCGTTTTAAAGTTGACAAACTGAAGCAATGATTGTGTGTACAGTTTTGTTTAAACAAACAGGACACATATAGCATACTGTCTACAGTACTTAACCTGATACACGTCTTACTAATGTCAGTCAGACCGTTAACATCTGTAATTGGCATTTCATCTACCATTATTATTCAACAGCACCGTAAAGAACTCAGTCATATTTTATTCATGTCTTCAGATCAATTTCCATTTATCCAGATAAGGTATAATGTTATGTCATTTCAGTGGCAAATCTGTCTTTGTTTGAACAGATTCAGTCAGGCATGAATGCTTTTAGGGAATGTCCGTTTTCTAATGATAGGCGTACTTTCCATCAGTTATATTTGTCAGCTGGGAAACACTCCACCAATCAGAGAGCATTTATAAAACGTCCTTTCGATCTGTATGATTTGCTACGCATGTTGGCTGGTGCACACTCCACCAGTTATAAAAAGCGTATAACACATTTTGTTAAAATGATAGGCTCACTTTCCATTAGCGGGATTTGCCATGGGTACAGGCTAGGATGCACTTCCCCAATCAGAAAGAATGTATAACACATTCTTACATACATTTTGTATGTCTTTGGGGTGGTTCCAAAAAGGTCCGCCCTTAGGTTAGGCCCCCACGACCCTCTGTTCCTCACCCAACTGGTTCTCCGGCCCGCGTTTTAACCTGGGTGGCTCCGAGTTACACCACCACCCAATCTAATCAGCTTTCGAACAGGAGACTCTGGGCAGGCAGGTAAGGGCTGGGCATAGAGTCAGTGACTGTTTAATTGGATCAGAGCTGTTTCCATACACACTACCAGGCACTTTCCTGAAAGCTTAGCCAGCGTGATAACATGCAACAAAAGGATCCGGTATTCGCCAGGCTTTCCCGCCCCAGCCTGGGGGGAGACACCTGGCAGAGCTCAATTAGTAACAGAATAGTAGGCAAGCTGACAGCGGTGATGAATCTGTCTTCATCCCTCTTCAGTCTGCGGTGCCTTCATCGTCCCGCTGGAAACTGAACCCACGCCTCAGCTCCACCAAGAACGAGCAGCGTGGAAAAGGCGCCCGGTTTGGCTGTCATGAGATGCTCAGCGGCCTAGCCAGAGCACCTGGGTGGGTGCATTAATTAAAAGGAGGCCGTGTACGTTCCGTTCGCTAGGCTCAGATCCACGCTTCCCAAATTACACAGCTTAAAGCATCGTGTCTCTAAACCTTTTATCCACTTGTACTTAATTCACCCATAAAAGATGAGTGTAACGTACAAATACTTTATCGAGCGGTGAGGGATTTCGGGTTTAATGCACGTCATCCCCAGGCCTCATGCTTAGTGATCACACAGAGGTATCAGGACTGCTTTGTGCAATGATCATCTCTGTTCTGAGCCAGAGGAGGAGGGGAAGTATGGACTTAACCCACAGCCTGACATGTCAGGGTTATGAGATTCTCCAGGACAGGCAGGATGTGTTAAGCACATGCTGAAGCTGTTCTCTACAGTCACACCCACCCCTTAAAAAGCACAGTTACTATGGGGGGGTTAGGGTTAGGTTGGGGGGGGGGGGGCATTACTTCATTAAACAGGGAGTGGGAGGAGCCACTTATTCTCACGAGACTTTGTCGACATCATTCCTGCTGGACAGTATGACAATTTGCAGAGAAGCAAAGCAGGTAGAAATTCTCACCATATCACACCTACTTAGTATGCACTTTTATCCACAGTGATGTATATTTGAGAAGGCAGGATCTGACAGATCCTGAAGTTAAGGGTCTTGCTCAAGGGCACAACTGCAAAATCACTCCGCCAGCCGGGGGGACTCGAACCAGCAGCCTTCTGATCACAGGCACAGCAGCCTAACCCATAGAGGCACAAACCAGCCAGAGTTACTCTAACCTTGTTCCCCGGTGCATATAATAGTCAGAAGCCAGGCCATCAAGTTGGAGGAAGACATACCTGGATATCTGAGATCCCTCATTGGTTTTACTCTTTCTGAAGTACCTTCATGCTACACTTCACAACACGACCTTAATTTATTCAGCGTAAAACACAAAACGGTATTGGAGCCCCTCAGTGGCGTGCTTGGATCAGCTCGATGCCAGGTCAGGCCTTGTGTAAAGGCACTTCTACGTCACTGTGTGAAGATCGCCGCCCGGTAGGATGACTGGCACAAACACCACAAGTCATAGGAAGGTGGGGAGACGGTAGTAGTGAGGAAACACTGTGATTTTTGTCTGGCATGTGTAGTTTTCAACAAAACTTAATTTAGGCAAATTAGCCTGATTCGTGACATCCCGTTTACACACAGGAAGAAATTTCAGCAGTTCATTTCCAGTACCATCAATTAATCTGATTACCGTGGTAATTTGGCAATTTTGGAGTTGTTAACAAATTCATCTGTCAGCCACTCGCTGTATTTTAATATAAATAATATATAAAGTATAACATACAACAAGACTATATAAACTAGGTATGTAGTGACCAGTAAAGAATATTTTTATGAACTAATTAGATATAATTATATTAATATATAATTATATATATATTATGTTTTTTTTGTACATATGTAATTACTTTTTATTGAATTGTGAAAATGATAAATAAAGTAGGAACTTACACTTTCTGTTTGCGCGTTTTGTCTGCGTTCTCTCTCAAAAGTGACCTCGCAGTGGCGCTTTCAGAAATGCGCTGACCCATCGTGGAGTATAATCGTTGCTAATTAAATTATTTGTTATTCATGGCTTTTGTCTCACATTAGCATAGCGGAGTCGCGTCAGAGTGTGAGCTACGTGCAGTTTATGAATCATCGCAAAATAGATTCGCTAATAAATTAATAAAGGGACTCTAGGGTTTCATTAAAAGGTGGCTGGAGGGGTGGCGGCAGGTTTCCACGGAGACCACAGGTGGTTCGCTTTTTTTTAAACTAGTTTGGGCCAGATGATTTTTCACCCCATGTTTGCTTCTCTTACCTCAGGCAGAAAGTTGGAAATTTTAATGAAACCCCTGTTGTCCTAGATATGACTTTGATCAGTAGCAGAGCTCCTCGCCAGATCAGCAGCTGGGCATCCGGGTTCGAGGTCTAAGCGCAAGACGCCGAGGCTTCGCAAAATGGTGCGGCACCGATCCTGAGAAAATCCGTCTTCCCTGCTGCAGAAAAACACAAAATGCATGGACATTAGAGAAAGCGCTCATTCTGAATTCTAGAAAAAAAAAAGACGAAAGGTTATCCATAATGAATGGACTGGCTTCCTTCTGAAAAAAAAGAGGGAAAATGGGTTATGCCACAGGGAAAGATTTCTAAACGCAGCATTGTTCACAAACACTCCTACGTACCTAGAATTTAATCCATCCACTTCACGCAATGACCTGCAATCAATCCTTCTTGACTTCACCTCATTCAGCAAGCGCGTTTCTTTAGTGAGTAATATCTGCAGTGTCCATATTCACAGAATATGATTTATAATTCCATTTGAAACGTGGTCCAGATAATTGTTTAAAGCTCGACCTCCTCATTTAGTAGCATATCAGATACTCCAAAGGCCGTCCAGACAGATGCTCAGAGCTTCTAAAAATGTGTAACGGGAGTCAAACTCAGCACTGTAGGGGCTGTAATGTGAGATTTCTATAATGGTCTGACATTTGAGGAATGTTTTTCCAAATTGCTCTCCTATACAGTTTTGGAGGGAAAATAATGATAACTGCGGTCCTTGGTACCCAATACCTCACATGTGCGGCTAACCTCTCCTTAAAAGTATGCACCTGAATTATAAGGTCAGATGACTTCTTTGTTACCTTCAGACCATTTATGCGGGTGTCATTAATAGCTTGATTGCGACGATGCGGAGAAACCGCTCCTCATAATGGCACTAGTTCAGTTTCCAGGTTCACCGTTCTGATGTCGCAATTCGGCTCAGAGGGCGAAAGTGGAGTCTGAGGGCCCCGAAACCTGACCCGCCCCTCTCCACACCCTCTATAGTGTGAAGAGCTGGAGTGAAATAAATAATGATGAATTTAATTTCACTTTAGGGACCGAATTAGTCTCTTAGTCATGGCTTTAATTGGGGACGCCTAATTGAAGTTTAATGCGATTCATGAAAGGGTTTTTTTCATTGGGAAACGCAGTTAGCGTGGTGGGTTTAAACACATAAAAGTATGCGGCGACTGGTATGTACATCAGATAACACTGCATTTCAGGGGGCCATCGCGTGATGATTCACTAATACAGCATTTAAGTATTAAGCTTGAAAAAGCACAGGTTTACTCGGCCTTCTTCACTGATATATTCTCTATGCCTTACTAATAAAATCTCTCTCACAGGTGGTTTTGATTAAAGGCCATTTCTATCACTCCAGTAGGTCCAATATGTTATACTAGGCTGCCAAGTCACACAGCGTGAAATTACTTAAATTTCAGGACACCTGTCTTCTGGCTTAGAGCTCAGTGTCGTCACAGGTAAATTCAAAGAGGTGGGAACTGCAGTGTGGACAACAATAACAACGACTCCAACATGGCAACAAGGACGAGAAGGTGCCCATTCGCCTGGGTTTTTAAAGCAGGCTTCCTGTGCTTCATCAAGGTGCTGCAGGGATCTCTGCCAGGACCGTAGCTTGCGGTTAAACAGCCTTGATCTTTCTGGCAGTTCTGTTCCCATCTGCATGATGTGATGGATCTCAAACTTCACCCCTGCCATTAATCTTCTCTAAATCTGCCTCCCGTTCGGGCCCGGCAGCCATAGGGAGTGGCGTGTGGGTAAAGGTTTGCGGAGGACTCTCTTCAGCTGCGGCAGCATTGACACATTGCGCTGTCAAATCAGGGAGCTTCTGAAAGCTTTTCCCCAAGGACGACTCCGCCATTCATGTGTTTGGGTAAATTTGGAAGAAATCCAGGTGCTGCGGAGAATGGTGGCCAAGTCTCACAGACCCCTTTGAAGGCGAGGTGTAATTATCCGCTTTTTGTTACTTTTCTGTGTTGGTGGTACACGTCGAGGAATTTGCTTTATACCTCAAAACAAGTGAAGATGAGAAGAGCATGTCTGTCGATGGATTCATCTGGGAGCCGTCGTTTTTGGGCCTCGAGTTGGGAGCCCATGATGCCTTGGCGAGAATCCTAAATTTTCCATCTCATAAACTTCTGAGTGTGTATTATAATATTTATTTAGACTGTAAAGAATTAACTGTCCCCGGTCTGTCAATGGTTTATGAATTAAACAATGAATTAAAGATGTGTGGATTGATGGTGGTAAGTATCAAGCCAAGCCCCTATGATTGCTGGAACAAACGAGCACGCCAGGCATATCGAGTACAAAGTCATAAAAACCATGTAAAGTCAAATGTTTTCATTGTTGTCATGTGTACTATTGTACCTGT
>JAODUD010000039.1:16451906-16466131 GCA_026784285.1 Stomatorhinus walkeri | reverse complement strand
CATTTTTCCCAGAGTGAAAGCTTAAATGTAGAGTGACCCCCCTGCTGTGCATCTTTGGGGGGGGGGGACACACAACTACACTCTCATGGAAAGTCATCAGATGGAGTGGAGTCGGGGCTCTACTCATTGGGGGGGGGGAGCTTCATAGACAATACCCTGCGACCAGCGGGCACTTCAAAGGGGGGAGGGGGGGGGGGGCATCCCGACGGACGCCTGTGATAAAGGGGCATTTGTTCCCACTTGACTTATGGAAGAGGTCTGGCATGTTAGGGCCTCCGCCTCACAGACGCAAATCAACCCTTGCAGCTCGTGTGTCTGTAGTTAGGCAGCTGGACCTTAAACGGCCTTTGTGGGAGCGTGAAATCAGCAGGACAAAGGCTGCTTGTAGCGCCCCGGCCGGGAGGTGGTCTTCACGACAACGCGGGCACAATTACGGCAGCTGCTCACAGAGAAAAGGCAACAGGCCAGTCAGCGTGGGGGATGTCGCCCTGTTATTCATCCCGGGCCCCGAGGCCCCACCCCAACCCACCCTGCCCGCAGGGTGCCCCCACAGCTGCCCGCGTCCCGAGCGCTTCCTGACCACACGGCCCCTGACCTCCTCGCTGACTGAACGTCGGGGCCCGAGACCCACCGCTGAGCATCACGAAACTCGGCGTTAAGGGCAATAAATTCAAACTGGGGCCACTGCAGCGCAAATCTGCATCCTCAGACTCGCCCCCCGCCCCCCCAGGCATACACAGACCTAAGGCCTGAAATGTCATTGGCCGTGTTTTATCATGAAAACTTTCTGTCTACAGTTATACTGCCTCGGATTCTCTGACTGAGAATTATGTATCAAGTTACAATTCTTCCTGTGTGAATTATTTGATTGTTAACATTAAATATAACTTTAATTTCCAGAGTCTGCCCTGCATATTGTCTGCAGCCACTGACTGAAGAAGGATGTAAGAACACAACCTATTTACACACATCTTCATACCTGCAGGGACGCAGAGCTGTTTTATGATTGAAAACAAAGATTTACATTCAGCCTCACATAAACGCAATGTTACCTTATGTGGTTATGAATCGAAAACTACAGAGTGCAGGCAATTTAATCACGAGGACAGTTCAAATGAAAGTATTGACTAGACTTTTAAGCAAACAGTTAAATATACTGTAAGCACAATAAATAATATAGCATTGTATGGTAAATAATCTGATACTAGCAGACAGAAATATTCAGGCCCTTTCCCAACACAGAAACAGAACAGATCCAATAACGATCACAGAATATAAACAAGGCAGCTCAATTAAGCAGGCTAATTAGATTGTAAGCCAAGAGGACCCTCCTAGGAGCCTGAATCTTTAGTCGGCTCGTTCCAGGTGTCGGGGGCGCTGACCTATGACCCCCAACCGCCGAGCGCTCTGTAGTAATAACCTCCGGCTTTACTGCTGTGTGAGAGCGTATCATGCTGAAGAGAACAATTGGCCTGTCTCCGTCTGGTCAAAGGCTGGATCGTTTTAGACATTAAGGACCGCTGTTGTTGAGGGGAGCTGGCTGGGGGTACGAGGCACGTTTTCAGGAGGGGTGTCCGCTTCTCCAGGAGTGTGGGCAGGCCTCACCACCTGGGAGCACATAAAGTCATAGCTCTCGATCTTCATTCGACTTAATTATCGTTTTAATTTACTTGTAAGTTTTAGTGACTGAAAAAAAAATATGTTAGTTTCCAAGGCTTCTCAGGTGATAATTAATTTGATACATTTATAGCTTTAAAAATTTGAAGCAGCATAACTAGATTAGCTTAGCTTAGTTTTGTGGCTAATTTGTTCACGCACCTGGGAATTTAAGAACATGCTGTCGGTTAAGATGGCAGCTGTATTTTGGTACAAAAAGTTCACCTGCAAATGTCGAGCCATGCGATGCGTGGGAAGGGAGAAGTTCCATCTCTTTGTACAAACACGTTTCGCTGCCCTCCTCTGTGACACAGCCGCTTCATAGACTCTCTTTGTTGTGACTTCACACAACTGTGTGTTTCGTTTTCAACAATATACGTTTTAAGTTTTGTTTAATTTTGAGGTTTACTTACAAATATGGAAGTATTAATTTCCCAGCCCATCAAAGTGCTATCCATTCCCCTCCCCAGTGGTTAAAGGTGCGGAATTCTCTGTTTGGCCGCATATGGGTCATGTGACTGTTCAGTGGCAATGTGTATGTCCTCTTCTTGTGAACATTGCAAACATTTTATTTTTTGGTACAGCATCAGACAAACGCGCCTTTATAAATAAAACAAAACGGCGCCATTGTAACATTTACATTAGGGGCCAGAATTGCGGAAACACTCACAATTTTCAGAGACTGCAGAACTTTATTCCAGTTACTCCAGTTACTTATTTAATTGCCCAATGTATGATATTTGTAAACATTTGTTTATGAACATTACCACCAATATTTGTGTAATAATTTTTAAACCGTAATACCAGTTTTGGCCACTGGTGTATCTTGGTTATTTCAACTACAGTTTTTAAGTTCGGCACACTTAAATAAATTATATAAAACTAATGAAGCAAGTCAAAAAGGCTAAACCCAAAATAAGTTGCTCTTCCTCAGTTTTAAAAGTACTAGGGTGGGAATAGCGTATCTATTATTACGTAAATGTCACTGTTTAATCACTGACCAGCAGGTATTTAAAGGGATTTTTGTTGGGTAGCAGGGCAAACAGTTAACTGACCCACAGAATAAATGCTGACAGAACATGGACGATAAAGCAGCAGTAATATCAACATAGATAAACATCCCGTTTTGTTTTAGGGGAGCATATGGGTTTGACTTTATTTTTACATCATGACAGAAGCGAAATAAACTATAGAATCTGCTGATTAGACAATAAGCTAGTCATTAGTGTCAGTCAACTCGGCCGAGAGACACTATCCAGATTCAGGATGCGATGTAAGACGCAGGAGAGGCGGAGATGGCAGCCTGCTCCGGTGTTCTCAGTCTCACACGACACACAGATATCGTACACAAGTTAAATAATACTGCAACAGCGGGCTCTCCATTGTGGGATTTACCCATTTCCTTAGAAATTGAAAAGGTACAGTGTGTTCCCTGATAATTGCCATTCAGTCTGACACACATACACCTTCCTGTACAGGAAGACCTTATTCCTCACACGTTAATACCATAATTCCTCTCTCACATAAAGGCATGGTTTGTCTGACAATGGAAGAAAACATAAGTACTCAAATTATACTTTCAAACGCATGTAGAATTTTAGTAGACATTTCTGAATAGTTCAATCAGTCATGTTAAAAAAAAACACAAGATCACTTCTGCTGTGATCTGAGCTTAAGTCCCAAATATTTTTTGCATGGAAATATTTAAAGTAAACCGTTGTGATGAGAACAAATGTAAAGAATTCATTTCATCAATAAAATAACAAGCAAACGGACTGTGTGACATGGCAGGTTCTGAGGTCTGTGCTGTCCGTTTAAATTTAGACAACCCAGTTGAGCAGATTGGGTCTGTTTATGCCTCCGTTCTGCTATCATGTTCGCAGATCGTTAACAAAGCAAAGCTGAAAATACTCAATGTCGATTCCCAAACCACAGGCCCGCATTTTCCAGGCTGATGAAAAGCCCCAAAACTGTCCGTCTCCACGGCTGAATTAGTGCTGTTCAGCCTTGCTGTCACCGCGGTTACGCTACATGGCTGCCAGCTCCCAGACTCCCACACCAAGTCCCCATGTTGCCCTTGGCTTTAGCCTTACCTGCCGCCAATCACAGCAGGCCGCCCGTAAGCAGCCTGCCAATCAGATGTCAGTCTAACGGGAGCTGAAGGACTTATTCTGACATTGTAATTATGACAGCAGGCTATAGGGTAGAAAAGACTCATACAGAAGGGGGCTTATCGATCGCGTGGGAGGGGGAATTTATCAACGTCGTGGGCTCGGTACCGACCCGTCGCCCTCTGTGGCACCATATCCGCCGTGAGTACGGCCCTATAACAGCCTACCTATCAAAACGTCCCCTCTGTCCTTTTCAAACTCAGGGCGCGTGTGGCACAGAATGGCACCCAGAACGGTGACTTGAAGCCCGCGTATGCTGACAGGCCAGCCGGGGGGCGCGGACAACCCCCCCCACTCGGCGGGAGTACTTAAAAATGATCACTCCACGGAGAACACGAAGCTATCAGGCAACCACAGAAAGTTAGGAATTTGCTCATATCACATGAGATTCATATGCCATAGAAATATTTAATTTTAGGAAAAAGTTTCCACTAAATACAGGATTTTCACCGTTAACAAGTGACTTTCTTTGATATAAAAAAGGGATGGAAATTTTCCTTGTTTTAGTCTTGATTTAATATCCACCCACCCATACACACATCCAAATTTAGGCCTGACATGCAGAGTGTCAGCTTTCCTTTGTAAAGACATCATTGAATTGTACTACAATCATTCGTCAACCTGATTAACAGACAATGACAGAGCGCCACAGTCCCATTAAAAGGACTCAGTGTCATGAATTAGAAGGATACCAAACCATACCGCGACAAACCATATGAAGGAAACGCACATGCTGACTGCAGGACCGCTAGGCAGAGCTCTCTGCATATGACTCTGGCTGTCCATGTCTGGATTAACTGTAGATTCAAGATTCAGTGCTTTATTCTCATGTGCACAGAGTACAAAGTACTAAGTACAATGAAATTTTTCCTTGCAGACTACAAAATGACAAGGTAACATGCTCTGTAAGGCGTAGTAAAATAAAGGCATATGTATGTAACTGCAGTAAATGTACATCAGAGCTGCCCCTAGTGGCAGAGCAGAGGAACAGGCCGGGGTTTCAATCAGCCATTGAGAGCTCTAATTGCTCCCAGTCGTAAGCTTAATGCTCTCCCTTTATGACCCCAAGCTGCTTGTTGTTGAGTTACCTCTGACAGTTTTAAATGCTCCAGTTGGGCTGGAGAAGGGAGCCAGTAGAAAAGAACTTATGAGAATGTTATCTGTTTCATTCTGGGGATCGCTTCCTGGCCCTTGCACGTCCAGCGTGAGCCGTTTGGACGAAATCAAACAGGACTCTGAGGTCAAAGCTCTCTGCCAGGTCCTGGGACGTGTAAATCTAGCTTGGGTCAACGTTAAAAATGGCATCCTAGGAACGCTATTCAGTCACAGACACGATCTGCCAATCTTCACATCCAGCTGTCCTTCCCGCACAGGGCTGATACGGATCCACAGCCATTTGTGAATAGGAAAGAAAACGCGTCCTTCTGTAGAGGTATCGGCAAACCAGCTGGAACTTCATCCAGGACCGCTTACAGATGCTTGTGCATTTACTTACTGAATCATAGCGCATGGGCCTGTGCCGGTGTACACATCTGTGGATGCAGATGCTGCCCAGCATTGACCAGAACCTCAACATCACTTTAGATCTAGCCAAGAACATCCTGCGGCAAAATATGATGGTGGTGCCCAGTGATGGGCATTATCAGGCTCAGACGCTTAACACTGTATTCAGAAGTCTAGGGCGGGGCCTCCTGACATTAGCTAATCAAACTGGATCCCGTCCTCTAGGTTTCAATCATTCAAGCAGCATTAATGGAAACCGAGGCTTACAGACAACAGGCCACCTTCCAGAACGGGCAGCCCTTTGAGAAAACTTTGACTTCATCAGCATCATATACGTTGCAGCCACAATAAAAACCATAATATGCTTCTTAAAAAAAGACATGAAAATGTATTCTTTTGGCATATATGAAGTAGAGAGCTTTATCATCATTGTGAACGGATTCTGTGGACCCATCTGAAGCCAAATCAAACCCTCATTATTTCTGACGATCAGTCAAACACGCCTGGAAAATGATCTGTCAGAGTGAATAGCTTATTCTCAAGGAGTCAATGGAAAAGTCACATGACTCATTGTGTGAGACGCTTGTAATAATCCATTAGCACAATCAGTTCAGCAATATTGACTGCCAATGAATGGATTTGTAAGTATTAATATAAATCAATAGCACTTTCACTGCCTATTGACCTGTAATGATTTTTTATAAAGGACACTAACTCTTTAGCACACTGATACTTTTCTGGATCCAGCCAACTGTGCCCTAGTTGACCTGAATTAGCCTTAAGTAAACATGCTTTAAAAGACACTCAATCGTTAATTCAAAACCGGACAAGATGTCTGGATGTCCAGAGCACCTCAGACCAAGGCACTCGCTTGCGTTATGTCTAGTCGTTGTTAAACGTAGGACCCCTATGTTGGTTATAGAGGCACATGGTGAATTATGAAATACTTCAGCTTCGAAAGTGGATCATGCACCTGGGGGGGGGTGGCAGAATATATCATAGGGTCCATCCGGGGGATTTTAATACGGCAGCTCACCTCCCTGCTGAATAATCAGACACCAGGCGATGATGGTATGTGCTTCACGTCATCAGTGGGCTTGCTCTTGTTCTCCCTCCCAGCTATCTCACACCGTGAGTGCAGACCACCCATTTTCCAGGGGTCCCAGACCTCCTGGGGTTACAGCACTTCCCTGCAGCCCCGCCTCCTGTATTTATACACCAAATTACCAGTGAAAACACAGCCGGCCACTGGAGACCTACATTCCATAAACAGCTTGTGGAAACGAGAATTCTACTGTGCCGACAATAAGCTGCAGCACAGCACAGTGTGAGCGAGTGACTCCGTCGCGGGTTTGTTTGGTCTGCGTGTCTGTGTCTGGGTGGCAAACGCTCTCAAGTGCGTCTTCATACGTGAAGTGGCCATATTTCCATAAACTTCCAGAATAACGACTTCAGCTGGAGTTTCTGGATAGTTCTGTATATTTATTTATCACCCATATTTCTTCTGAAGAAGGAAAGGAGAAGCGGCCACTGTGGGGACAAAACGTTGGATTTAATGCCACAGCCGGGCCCGACCGCGCCGATTATCACCGCGGCCCGATATTTGTAAATCACTTTATTTGTAAAGCGCGGCGATTAACGATGAGCACCCAAGCGGCGGGTCAAAGTGTGTCAGCGGAAGAGAGGTGGTGGGGGAATATTCCACAACACCTGCCAAGCATCCGTGTTCAAGATAAGATGATGACAAGATAAGATGAACTTTACTGATCCCAGGGGGAGATTCTTCTGAGTTCAGCAGCAAGGCGGATAAACTGCAGACAATCAAATATATAGTGCAAAACAAGACAAAGTGCATAGACAGCACATACATGGTAGACAAGCAAACGTAGTGGAAATAAGTACACCAACACAAACATAACATCCCGGAATAAATATTGTATATATAACTAATGAAACTAATGAAGTAAAAGTTAATTGTATGGAAATGTCCAAAATAATCCAAAAAAGTGTCCCTCTTCTACACTCCAGCTCATTAAGTGATTAGTTATGACTTGGTGAAAGGGAATGGCACGACCTTCAATTGACCCCAGCACCCCTATAAGAAGGTGATGGGGTTCCACGGAAACACGGGTTCACCTTCATCATCAGCCAGCCTGCCCAAGAACATTATCAACAAAATAAGAAACATATTTATGCTGTTTGATGGTAAAGAGAATATAAAAATGATCACTTATCTTAATTACCCAGACAATTAGCCCCCTCCCCCCTCCACACACCGAGCTCCTGAGGCATGGAAACTTCCGCTCTAAGTGCAGCCGTTCACAATTAGTTTTTTAAACTCCCCTCCACCGTCCCCCACCACACTGACCCCCTTGGGGGTAAAAAAATAAAACCACCGGAACCGTAGCTGGGGCAAACCTAAGGGTGCGAAATGGGAAGGTAATGTGGGACCACCCTCTGAGAGCTGGGGGCCACATCGAACCCCCGTCTAGATGGGAGGGAGCTGCATTGGACCTTTGTCAGGCCAGAACCCCCCCCCCCCAGCTTTCACTGTCACAGCTGGCACAGGAAGTTTATTTTGAAACCCAGCGGCCGAGGAGACACTCGGAAAAACTCGGGGGAAACGCGATGTTTCCCAAACCAGAGAACAGTCACCAGCACAAATATACAAGATCCCTTCGGATCCCCGGGCCCATTGTAGGAAATGAAAGAAATCTGTTCAGGCTGAACCAGGCACAGCGCTGGTTTGTTTACCGTATGCCATGAAAAACAAATCTCCATATATTTACATGTATCGCACAGTGTGACTCTGGATATTTAAACACAGCTAAAAATACTTCAGTCACACACAGGCTGTTTTTAAAGCTAACAGACAGCACCCCTAGATGGGCTCTGCTGAAGTATCTCAGCTTATGTACTGAATAAAGTTTTTGCTACAAAGATTACAGCCAAAGGACGGAGACAACAACTATGTCTGCTGGACCAAATCGTTTAATCTGCCTGGAAAGCCGTCTGTCAAGTGTTCGGCTAACAGAAGCTTTGTTAGTCACGTGACATTTTGAGCATGGAGCAGCTTTAGAGCTTAATAAACACAAAGGGAACCGCAGAGTGCTTCGTGGCCGCGATCCACGGGTCGATTGCGTTAAGTGAAGTTCCTCCCCGTTCCACAATAGGGCAGTATTATCATGGACAAGTCAGGACAGTGCATGAAGGAGAGTGAATTACATATGCATAAGTATGCTAGCTGCAGGGCTAAAGGCAATAAAAGTTGGTAAAGAAATTTGGGAGCACAGCTTATGGTTTTATAAAGTGTGGTGTTTTTCCCATCTTCCTGTATATCAATTAATCTAAATGAGAATATCGAGTGTCCAAGTGCCTTATCGGCCCAGTTAATAATTTACGCACCATCCCTATGAAAAATAGCTTGATAGTGCTCTTATATGAGGAATTCAGCGAAGCCTGGGCATGAGAAACAAAAGGAGGAAAAGAGAAACGATGACTGCTACCATGTAGAACATTCCGGAACCTGTCCTGCCATGGTTTCTGATATCTGAGGGCTCAGCTTCATGCCAGAAATTTCTACTGGACCATATTCCTCTGTGAAATGTGTCAGCCGTGATGTCTTAATGATCATATCTTTGATCAAAGACCCACGTCTTTCTGGGTTAATCATTTAATGCAGTATTTTTAATTAGAGCCACTTTTAATCAAACTTACACTTGGAATTTAATTAGCCTTTAATGGATTGAAACATTTTGGGAATATGTGATAGAGGTATCAGTCTGAATGCGGTTGTGCTTCACACACATCTGGAGGCAGCGGATTGGGTTTTGAGGCCCATCTACTGAGTTCTCTCCGTCACCTTTTCCCCCAAAACAGGTACGCAAAGCTAAACGTTTCGTGTAACATCAAAAGCAGCTGGGGCGGGATCCTGACAGCGATCACCAGAGGACGTCACAATCACACCAGCATCAGCAGCTTGTTTCCTCCCCTTTCTTTAGTGTCACGTGTGACTGTTTTTTGTTAGCTTGCTCCACCCAGCGCCCTGCCCAAGCGTCGCTCTGCAAACACCAGGAGAAGCGGTGACATTTTCTCAGGAAGGTCAGACCAACTTCATCCCATCAAAATACCTTTAATACGCTCAGGAAATGAGGCTTCTAGTTTCTGTGTGTTTACGGTACACAGATGCACTGAGGATACATAAAAACTACTTAGCCCTGCCCTGACTAGATTTCTGCATCTTCAGACATGATCGAGCGCTCCACTTCTCTAAGGATGGTAATAAAATGCGGTTAAATTATTTCGGTAGTTTACGAACCAGGGGGTGCACTGATCTCGCAATTCTCCTTAAGAAAACAAAAGTCGAGCAAAAGAACACAAATTATGCACCAGTAATGAGAGACAGATGTCCTGCAAGGAATCTAATGGGAGTAACAAGGAAGGGCAATATCCTGTCATCTCCAAATATGCGGAGTATTTCTCCCACTCTGTCTCTGATAGGCATCAGTGCGGCTCAGCTTCAGCGGGCTGGATTACCACTGCTGTCAGTCACAGCCGTCTTTACCATGAGACACGGACTGGCAAGTTCGAGTGGCGCTTAAAGTTAATTAAACACCATAACAGACGGTTACCGTGAAATGTGGCTAAAAGTACTGGCGCCGGGAAGAGAACAAAGGTGAATGCTGAACATTTCAATGTCCGTTTTTGACATATTTTGATGTAGTGCTCATTCTAAACACACTGGATGTAAACCCGGGCTTTAAGGTGTGGATTTTATTCTCTCTGCTGAGGCTGAGAGCATTACCACAGGAAAAGCCAGAAACATCACGTCTTAAAACATGCCGGCACGACACCGTCTGCTTTGAAGCTACTGTCTCTGCAGTAGAAGAGTGCGGGTTCATAGTGGCAAATTAAGGATCTTCAAAAAGGCCCAGGGCCTGCAGCATGAACTGAAGCACAGCATCCACAAGGCCAGGGGAGTGCCCCTGCATGGTAACGGCGCAGATTTTTCCCGGCACAGGCATGTTCCTGAATATAAACAGACAGCCAAACTCAGAGCTACAGTGTTAAGACCAGACGAAGGTAGGAGCGTGCGCACAGGCAGCAGAAAGACAAATCCACGTTCGGCCAGCTCCCAGGCATACAGTTTCATCACGATCAACACTTGGGGGGGGGGGGGGAGCAGAGGAAAAAAGACCAGCAGTGTTGACGGTCAGGTCCTCGGGCATGCAGGGAAGAGAAAAGGTTAGACACTTAACCTACACACACAGAAGCATCAGAAACATCTCAACCACCACAGTCTACTATTATTACCGTCATTAATTACACAAGATTTTCAGCTGCAAAACATTTATATATGTGGACGTTTAAAAATGACAAAATTACAATATAATCATATTAAAGACGAACATGACATTACCACTAATTTCTGGAAATAAAGCACTTCTCCAAATAGTGTTCACTCTTCTAATTAAAATTAAGGAAAGTGCGTGTCAGGAGCTCTTTCACCAAATCTCTAGCTAAAGTACAGAAATAAAGTGAATGTAAGCAAGCCGCCAGGGGCCTTGCTTTGGCCTCCCAGCGTTCAGGCGCCTCGGTCTCTTCTTTGTTACATTAGCGCCATCTGGTGGCGGAGCGCAGGAAGGCGCCGCATCAGCTTCAGCCTCACCGCACATAACGGGTCGACTGACTGACGTTCTGAATCGCTGGTATCCGTTTTTAAAATGCTTACAATCAGGTGATGTTACGTAATTTCTGCTTTCTAGTATCTAGCCCTTCCATGAATATTTGCAAAGATATAGACTGCCCTTTGTAAAGTATCTCCACCCCGATACTCATAAAACCTACATTTTTATTACTTTCTTGTCTGAATATTGGAAGAATAACTACTCATTACAATTTTTATTTGAGCTGTTAATCCAAATCTTTTAGCAAAATAAGTTTTAATGAAAACTCATACTCAGTAAATGTCATAGTCTATTTCATGACACCATTTATTAATAAGTCTAATTATTACTGCGCCGGTTATACTGATCACTCCCAGCATCGTATTTAGACATGGACAGTACCATCCATCTGAAGACACTTAACACCGGCACCGTGGTCACCCAGTCATGCGGCCCCGCAAGGAAATAAACATTTGCGGCTTCTGCACGTCTGACTGGTAATTAGCGGACATGCCTAATGAAGTGGGATTCATTATGTGAATGCGGGGTTCGAGGGAGTCCCGCTGTTCTGCTGCGATGTTACCCCGTCCGAAGACGCTGTGGGCAGCTCATTACCGTGCCTCTGTCTTCCCCTGGCCGACTCCGCTTTGTACCTCCCTCATTTCACTGGGATCTCTCCCCGTCATCGGCGTCCTCCGGCGGCGTCTCCTCAGCCCTGAGCGACTCGCCCTATTATTCTGGCCGATCTGAGCGAAGTTCTGTCTGCCCTTTCATTGTTCAATTTTCAGCCTTTCCTGCAGGTTTTGGGCCAGCCAGCTGTACTGCCTGTAGACACAGCACGCGTATTTTGTTACATGTTAATAAATGATCGGAAATAACATACAGATGTAGTAAAGATCAAGCTTGTCTCTCCATGCCTTCGCGTCCACATTTACTATAGTGTCCTGAATTACGTAATGTATCCAAAGAGCAGCCTTCCAGTTACAGTAGCACATATAGTGGATCTTTTTTAATCGCATCCCCTTGGCCGTAACTTACATTGAATAAGGTTAATTTTGCCACTTTGGCAAATGCGATCGGTTTCTGAAATTCATTAACTTAATCGAGGCATTTGTGTTGTCAGCCATTTCTAATTTAACAGTCCTCTAACTAGAAATGTATTTTTCTTCTTAACAGCCTCATTAAAAACACAATTCATGAAGCCAGCAGCTTGGAGACTTGTTAAATTATTTGTCAAATTACGTGAAAAATATCGCCGCAGTGAATTATCTAATTGCTGTTAACGTCACCCCCGTGCAGCTGATGAATGGCGCCCCCTTCAACAAGCCGACTCAGAAAAGCAATCAGATCATTCTTTCCCCCACCACGTTCTCTGTTAGTGTTGTGACAAAAGAAAATAAAGTAAGTGTTTTGAGAGAAAATACAGGGGAAATGAGGGATAATAAGGGTGTTCAGCTTCCTGACAGCTTCCACTAGTCCAGTGTGCAGAGACCTCCCCTCAGTCACTAACATGACAAGGTCAACAGTGAGGCCCCCTCCCCAGTTTGATGGAAACCGTTTAATGCTCCAGCGTTCAGGGTCCCTGTGGCTGGTGCGAGATCGATACGAGGAGCAGAGACCGCACGAAACCCGGAAAGCGGACAGCCCGGGATTGGCCGTCAGAACGGAGACGGACAGCGGCAATTACGAGAGGAGACGTCTGCGACCAGCCTAATGGCGCGACAGAGCGACCGTTCTATAGAGCAGGTTTATGCTACTGTGCGTGATGAAATGACCTTACGCGAGATCATCTCCTGCACTTGCCAGGCATCCATGCAACAGCCAAGAATAACTCCGACAAAAAGCAATAAAACGTAAAAGCATGTCACGAATGTGAAATCAATCACATTAAAATCACGATATAGTTATGATGATGTTAGTAACCAATTAAATACTAATTACACAATATTAGCATTACATGTGTTTTCTGACTGTAATAGCAGTGTGATATTTGCAAAATTAACATACGGTAAGTATATATTATAGACACGGGAGAAACTTCTCATAAATTATTAATTACAGATATATTAACAAATATATAGAACTACACAATAACATTCATAAAATTTCCATTCTGTAATAAACTATGGGTGGCAATTTTCTTATGTTCATACATACGATAAGGTTATAAATTAATATCAAAGCCTGATAAATGTGTGAGAAATGTATTTGAAATAAGTATATCAAATCTGCCAGTGACTTTTTATTTCATACAAAACTTTACTTCCTTTTTAAATTCTCACCATTGTTTTCCTTTGTGGGAAAGTTTGTCATAGACAAGTAGCTTGATGGACATGTCACTGTGTGAATCATTTTAGGCCACAGACATGGCATTTGCCTTGATTCATCTTAATCAGGTCTTAATTCATCGCGCAGATGTTCCATATGATTCCATGTGAATAAACACGGGCGTCTCTGGCTTGCCTGAGCCCAGCCACAACTTGCATGTTCACCTCACACGGCACACATCCATGACGTTACACTCAAAAGCCTCAGGAAGCAGAAGTCTGGCCTTCATGTTTGGAGGGCTGACCTTGTGTGTGACTGAAATAAACTGCTCTACTCTTTCCACCAGTCTTGATGAGGCACACATCAATCGCTGTGAGCAAAGTCACAGACGAGTGTCATTGTTCATATCGATAGCTAGTCTTGGAAACACAAGTTAACCTTCTCATAAAAGGACAGCACTTATGAGCACTTAATTAGTGTTTCTGTTTGTAATGAATGTAAGAATATACAGTTCTTCAGTAGTATAATGACAAATTTCATATACATAGTATTTCGTGCTGCCATTTAACTAATTGAGATAGTTTTATGCTGCACTGAAATGCATTATGACATTAATATAGCAGATTTTTTTATATAGCAGATTAAGTCTCTGTTCCCGGGATTGGAAGGTCACCGATTCAATCCCTGGCCTCTACAGAATAATAACTTGTCCACAGGCTCCTAAGCTCCAATTCCAGGGGGGGCTGCATGCTGGCTGACCCTGCACTGTGACCCCCCCAGCCCCAGGGGCGCTGCATGCTGGCTGACCCTGCACTGTGACACACCAGCCCCAAGGGGTACTGCACGCTGGCTGACCCTGCACTGTGACCCCCCCAGCCCCAGGGGCGCTGCATGCTGGCTGACCCGGCACTGTGACCCCCCAGCCCCAGGGGCGCTGCATGCTGGCTGACGCTGCACTGTG
>JAODUD010000039.1:16414004-16424071 GCA_026784285.1 Stomatorhinus walkeri | reverse complement strand
GATGTGGCGGCCATTCTTCTTGATGTTGACAAGGTGCTCGCCAATCTCCTTGGGGCCCTTTGCGCTTCAGAAGAGAAGGTTCCATAACCAGAGGCACGTAGACAGACATGCCCAAACAAACCGTGGGGGTGCAGAAGGATAGCAAATGTAAACCCCATCCCAGGCTTGTACCTTTGGGCATCTGTCTATGGTCCTGCCTTTTTTCTCAGATGTCCATCTTGATACCCACCATGACCCCGGAGCCTTCATGTCAGGAGACCCTTGCAGTTACCATAGGGGGGGCTCAGGGTTTTGGGGCTGGCGCCATGCAGCATATGGTGGCCCACGTGGGCCAAAATTCTGTCTGAAATGCTGGAATTCACTTCTGCTTATGGGGCTCCCATAGGATGATATAACTGAAATTGTCAGGACAATAAATAATAACATAATCGACAACAAGCTGTGGATACAATATAAAATAGTTTAATTTACACCACAGCTTGATTTCTGTATTTTTCTGAATATGTCTGATTTACTTTAAATCAGGTGTGTTTATTTACAACATTCTGCAGATATATTTATAGTATTAAGGTTTGTGACATATGAAAGATTTCAGCGTACAATACTAATGTAGTTATATGAATGAAATTCCAGTGCTGCACAAACAGCCCCTCCCCCGGAAACATGCATGAACAGCAGCAGTGAATCACTGGCTTGTATGAGCACTGCAGTGAATCACTGGCGTGTATGAGTACTCCGTCTGGGCAGACGACAGCCTGTAGCCCGTTATATCCTGCAGATGGCAGATCTCCGTATTTCTTTGGCATACACTGGAGCTCCTGCAGCCTGTCCGCAGTTTTTGCAGCATAAAAACGTCACTGTGTCCACATTGTAAGAATGTGTTCATTCTTTACACCATTGAAGAATGAGTAGCAGTCAAGTTATTTTGAAGAATGTCTAAGCATTCTGCGTGTCATGGGTAACTCTTTGGAAGCTTTTCTAGTTTTCACGCTCACCAGTTCAGGACAAACGGTTAACTTAAATTAAGCAGATAGACCATTGATTCCAGAAGAAGGGATGTAGGTTCCAAAGCCATTCATCCCTGCGGTCTTTCAGGAAAACCCTACAGCCTTATACACTGAAAAGCCAAAATCATTATAACCAGCTGCCTAATATGCTGTTGGTCCTCCATGTCCCGCCAAAACAGCCGCGGCCGACCGAGGCATGGATTCAACGAGGCCTCACCAAGGTGTCAGTAGGATATTCTTTAATTCCATTATTCTGAGATAATCACTGTCGTTCGCATCATCCGTGGATGGTCATATTGTTTTGGCTTTTCAGTGTATGAGCCGTTACTCCGAACAGCCATGGTATTAAAACAGCTCTGACCTGTTAAGGCAAGGAGGAAAGTGTCCTGTGGTATCTGGCACCAAGACGTTAGCAGCAGATCCTTTATGTCCTGTAATTTGTGAGGTGAGGCCTCCATGGATCTCACCTGTTTGTTCAGCACATCCCACAGGTGCTGATAAGACTGAGATTTGGGGAATTTGGAGGCCAAGTCAACACCTTGAAGTCTTTTCCATGATCCTCAAACTATTCCTGAGCAATTTCTGCAGTGTGGCAGGGAGCATAATCCTGCTGAAAGAGGCCACTGCCATCGGGGAATCCCGCTGCCATGAAGGGGGGTACTTGGTCTGCAGCAGTGTTAAGATGGGTGGTATGTGTCAGAGTAACATCCACATGAATGCCAGGACCCAAGGTTTCCCAGCAGAACATCACTCAGAGCGTCACACTGCCTCCGCCGGATTGCCTTTTTCACATAGTGCATTCTGGTTGCATCTCTTCCCCAGGTAAACGACACACACGCACCTGGCCGTCCACATGATGTAACAGAACTATGTCTCATTAGATCAGGCCACCTTCTTCCAGTGCTCCCTGGCTCAGTTCTCACACTGACATGCCCATTGAGGGCGCTTTCTGCAGTGGACAGGGGTCAGCAGGGGTACTCTGACTGGTCTGCAGCTACGCGGCCCCCATACAGCAAGATGTTATCCACTCTCTGTTCTGACACCTATCATCTATCATTTTTTCAGAAATTTGCGCTACAGTAGCTCTCCCGTGGGATGGAATCAGACAGGCCAGCCTTCACTCCCCACGCATATCACTGAACCGTGGCCTGGATTTCCTTCCTTGGATCACTTTTGGCAGGTAATGACCACAACATGCCACAAACACAACACACGAGACCTGCCGTTTTGGGGATGTTCTGAGCCAGTCGACTAGCCATAAAAAATTGGTTCAGAACTGACTATATAATGGCACCCCTGACAGGTGCCATTGTAACGAGAGAATCAATGTTATTCACTTCACCTGTCAGCGGTATTAATGTTATGGCTGATTGCTGCATACATAGTAGCTCCTGATTCATCCATGAACATTGATGATTTCAGTTCAGCTGTGAAACATTCACATGTATTACAGCAGGCCAAAGTGAGTCAGAGTTCAGCCGTCACCGGCGTGGAGCTGCACCTCTCGTAGCATTTTACCCTCAGGGGTATTTAATTCCTTGATGAAACGATGCACATTTTTAAGAAAGCGGGGTCAGAAATGGGGGTTAGGGGGCATTCACAAGGGCCTGAAGGTGAAACCGCTCTGCTGAGCCTGAGCCTGAGCTCAACTGCTGACCTTCATAATCTCACTACTAATTAACAGATCCACACACCAGCCCCATCGCCATTCTATGTTGTTCTTCCACAGAAGTGCCTTCGCTGCTGGACTCTGTAAACACACGCGACCTGGAGCCCTGGGGAGTGTTATGCTCTCAGTTTCCAGGAAGGAGCTTGGCGATAAAGCCGTTCAGTGGTCTATCCCTTCCCGAGCTCCTTTTATCAACGACTGTTGCCTTTGGCAATGACTTACAAACATCCCAGTGTGTGCGAGTACTTCCCGTCTCTCCATTTGTTGTTTGTAAAATCTTTGTTTTATGCTCTCACAATAATTCACAAGAGGTTATAATAAAAGGTTTAAGGTCACAGGAAAACAGCTCCGTCCGTCTGATGAACCCGACCATAAATTTCCATGGATCACGACACTCTACGGACCCAGGAGATTCCAAAAAAGCCGCTGTACAGCCTGCATGACATCAGGTTCATGCCCAGTGTAGTGAATATTTCTGGCCAACAGGGGGCCCCATGCAAATGCAAGTTTTGAGTGGTGGTACCCACTGCCTCTGGATATGCTGCATCTGTGTGGTAGAATAGACTATGATCAGGAAGCAGGCAATTTATGTGCACTGTGCTCACTGACCTGACAGTTTCACATCACATATCCTAAAACAGTAAACAACAAAAGTAATACATAATCTTATCTGAGAGACAAGAAACACGAGATGTCTTTACTTGGGAATTCACTGCTGTAACAACAGTGAACAGACAGGAACATCGTAGGTGTGAGTATTACTTTGTCCACTAGAGGGCGGTTGTTCACATCTCACCTTACATTTTGTGTATTTAAATTAAGCACTGTATTCTCTGTGCAATGCATGAAGGACAAATTTAAATCAGAACATCTCAAAATAGTGTGATTATCACTCACAAATCCATTTTCAATATCACATGAAAGTCCATATAATTTAGTCTTGTGTAAACTGAAGGTAGTATTTCCCAAGAACATCACAGAGGTTCATATTTTTCTTAATACCTTTCTGAGGTAGCGTATAAAACAGCACAACCTCAAAGAATTGTACGTTTTCAGTTTGTTTTCCACCCATGTGCTTCTGGTAGGAGAACAAAGAGTGTGAAATGTGTTTACCCCCGTGAGGCCACATCAAGACGTATAAGCGGCAGGATACAAATTTAGTCGGGAGGCTATATTTCAAAAGATGCATCCCTCCGGAAAGATAAGACAGACAGCTTTCCGGCGCGTGTGGAGCCAGCGATAGAAGCCAGAGCTGTGATAAGACAGGCTGGCCGGGACCGTGGAGGTTATCGGCGCTCACAGCCAGGCTCTGACAGTTACACCCACAACGTAGATGAGTCAGTCAACTCTGTTACTGCCAGCGGGACTCCCTGTTTTGGCAGACAGGTCCTAGGGGGGCTCACAGAATGGAGGGACTTGTGACAGGGACCCTGTTCTGTGCGCATGAGGAAGTCAAACCAGTCCTTTAAACCCGGATGTTTGGCCAGGACCATAATTTTCATTGTTTTTAGGTTCAAATAATATTCCTCAGGTCCGGCAATACTGCTCCACCCCCTAACCTATTCACAGGGGCGCAGTAGGAGCATGGATGCCCAGGTGAACTCTGGGGGGTCAGCACTGTATAGAGGTCCATGACTAGACTCAAGATTCAAGATTTTTATTGGTCACATGCACGAATGTAGTGGAAAACCAAATTAAATAAATTAACAAAGTGAATACTAACAATATCGAAACATATAAAAAAATATAAAAGATAAACGTTCCAATAAAATATGAGAAAATATTTAAAATGCAGTTTGCAGTGATAGCTTATTTTAGTTCATAATTGGTGGAGTTAATGATCCTTACGGCCTGGAGGTAGAAGCTTCTTCTCAGATTCTCAGTCCTGGCCATAAGGCTCCAGAGGTGGAGCTTCTCCACCTCATCCAGGTATGCCGTCTCATCCCCGTTATCCCCGAGATCATGCCTACCACCACGGTGTCATCCACAAATCCCATGCTGTTGTTGGTGCTAATGAGGGTGTAGAGGTGCAGTTACAGACCCTCACCACCTGTAACCTGGAGGTCCGGAACCCAGTCACAGATGGAGGAGCTCAGTCCCAGGTCTTTGAGCTCGGTGACCAGCCGGGGGCACTATGGTGTTGAACGTGGGAGCTGTAGTCAGCAGTTTTGCATAGTTCCCCCTTTCGATGTCCGGGTGGGAAAGGATGAAGTGAAGGATATACGAGATGCCCCAAAGTGAGGTCACCACACATGCGGGATTTTTGTGCTTCCGGGCGGTTCTTCAAATACCGGTGGTTTGTCCGGGTTGAGCACTGCAACCCATGTGATTCAGTGTCGCAAGTTACAGTATAGTACCAAGTGAAGAAAAAGGTACCAGTTTTCAAAGTACGGCAGCCACTCAGTACCATCACACAGCATTTGCAAGGCTCGTGCACACGTGTAGTTTAAAAATTAAAGGATATGCACCTCCCTACGTGTCAAGCTTCACAAGAGTAACATCAATTTCCGGAAACTACTGGCACGTTTTGTGTGAACGGTGAATCACGTCATTTCCCCGGATGGTTATTTTTGTTTTACAAGTTGGTTTGGGGAAACTCATTCATATTCATAAGAGAAGCACTACCTGATTATCCAGTGCATGTGAGAACTCATTAATATTCATGAGAGAAAGGATACCTGATTGGTTGGTGAACATGACAACTCATTAATAATATGATCTCCAGGCACATCTTCATTTTCATCTCACCAAATATGGTAACCCTAGCCTGGGGTGATCTTTTGTCAGGGGGCTTGGCATTTCTAGCTATGCCGCTGCCCATTCACTTTACATTACGCTGAACTTGAGCTGAAATGAAGGTATGAAACTGATGAGAGAACATGTGCTATCAGATACTTCCAAGGTCCTCCAGTGCCTAGCTGAGATCATAGATGCTGGGTAAATTTCCATGCAGCGTCTCTTTCCAACTGTATACCAACATGAAGATACACTTTCGGAAGGATTAGATTCCACATAAGACGTCTCCTGTGTTATTACTCGTCGTTATCCCTCCTCTGGGGAGACAGACAGCCAGCGTATCTGTAAACCACAGGAAATTCCTTAAACTGCCGAAAATGCAGATAGGGCTGCGTGTGAGTCTAGGGTCACACACGGGGGGATTCCACAAATTGTTTGTTAAGAGAACAGATGCTGAGGTGCTCATGATGTGTCAGTCAATGTATCAATGGGACAGTGATGTACTGCGTTAAACCTGCAGCACAGAAACAAATAGGCCTGACTTAGACTGTCAGTATTCCTATGCTATATTAAAGGAATTTCCTATAAGAACAAAGGTCAAAGGTTAGCAAATGGCATTGGGTGATGAATCAAACCAATGAGGAAAAAAATACAGAGAACTGGGGGATTCCCTGCAGATGATTCACCAAAGCTGAGTGGCTTGATCTCAGACTCTCCTGCAATGGAGCCCAACCTCTGACCTGTGCATTAAGCAGAAGGCACATTCCATTTGAGATATGGGAGGTTTAGCTGTGCATATGGAGGGCATGTTTTCACCTGGACCAGAAAGTATGTGTGTCCTGTGAGTGTCTGAAAGCTATTAGCATACTGCTGTTATTTTTGTACAGAAGCCAAGATGCAGACGTTTCGTAGCTGAGATGTTTACGGTTAATGCTTCTTGTCAGCTTGGGCACAAATAATAATACTTCCCAACATACAGGATGGATACAAATGAACATGATTGTGGGGTTTAAGCAAATGAAGGGATTTTATTGCATAAAGACTCTAATCTCAACATCTAAAAGACTATGTTTGTAGTGCCTGTAAATATTTATATTAGATGAGACTAAAAATTGAAAAATTTCAACAGGCGCAAGTAGTTTTTCTTCATACTGTAAGAAGGATGACATAATGACTGTCAGCATTTACACATCAAATTATGGCATATCTGAGTAGCCTGGGATGTTCTGAAAGCAAGCAGATGTGGTTAACTCATGTACATACGATGTAATAAGCCTAAAATCAAAAGGGATAGAAAAACACTCAAAAATGGATGGGCTTCAAAGGGTGTAAAAGGTCCTGCTTCAAAGTTCAAATGCAACCAATAAGGTGCATCTTATTTGACAAAAATTGTACATTTGTACAGAAGCATTTACATTGAAATTTTAAGAGAAAACATCTATGGTTCAAATTGTACTGTGACACATATTTTAGGCCCCAAGATGGTGCCTATGCTTCACATTTTATAGTGTGTTATGTTGTGATATAGTATGTTATGTTTCTGTTCTTGTCTCGGTCTCGCCCTGCCTTGGTCTTGGTCTTGTCTCGGTCTCAATACACTCTGGTCTTGGTTAAGGTGGTCTTGACTACATCACTACTCGGGACACACATGTAGAAACCCCCAGACATAGGACACCAGTAGAACCCCAGCTGTGGAATGTTGGGATCATGAGTCCCTAAACCAGGATGCAGGTCAACAAGAACCATGACCCCCACCCGCCATCAAGCCACCAAAAGAGCAATGGCGATGACTGAGCATTAAATAAGGTTGGGCTCTAATTGACACCAGCTCACAGTCAGCT
Source organism: Stomatorhinus walkeri (assembly GCA_026784285.1). Taxonomy (NCBI): domain Eukaryota; kingdom Metazoa; phylum Chordata; class Actinopteri; order Osteoglossiformes; family Mormyridae; genus Stomatorhinus; species Stomatorhinus walkeri. The sequence continues at coordinate 16,416,818 of JAODUD010000039.1, read as the reverse complement.
CAGTTACCTGATTAGTAAATCAGGGGTCTCTCTTAAGGCCATAATTTCTGGAACGTCAGAGTGGTATTTTCAAGACACCGTAAGACCTTGATTGGTGATTATAAACCCCAGATATACTCCCCCTTCCCTTAGACAAACCTGGCTTCATTTTAAACGGCTTCCAATATCTAAAAGCAATAGGTATGTACTCCTTCACCTCAGAAAATACTTTGCAATGAGTTCAAATTATGACCATGGGGAAAAAAATCTGGTAACCATCAGACATATGTCAACAGCTATGGTCCCAGATACATGTGTCAGTCATGGCACAGGGACACACACGAAACCTCCGAGACGTTTTGCATAAGAAGGGGCCATTTTCACAAGCCAAGAGTCCGGCATTTTTCCCATAACGCTCCAGTAATAAATAACCCTAGCCAGCCACTATCTGATTATCCGTGCAGCATTTGTGATTTGAGGCAGACATTTGCCAGGCCTCATGGAGCAGTGAAGCTGGGTGGGGCTTCCCTGTTCACCATCTTAGCAAGTTTATAGCCATTACAGCCCCCCCCCCCCCAATAGAGTCCATGAATGTCACAGGGGATTAGCCCCCTGGTCATGGTCTGATTGCCTCACTTTTACTGTCTGCCCAAATTCCCCACTCCCACCCCACACGCATGCATGTATGTAATAACCTGCATAAACACGCCATGTGACGAAAATGATTTTATACTGGGGACTGGATGTCTCGCTAAACAGCCGAACTCTCGCTAAAGAGTCTGACAGTTATTAACTGATTAATGCAGTTATCAGGCTGGTAAACTTAATCAAACTCTGCCAGTTGGAACTGGCAACCTTCAGATCATTCACCCAGAATAATAACTGGATGAGCTACACCCCACCCTCACCTTCAGCTGCTTAACATAAAAATACCTGACATGTCAATGAGGATGAACTCGGGGGGATAATACCATGGGGAATTATGACAGACATTTTTTATAAAAATGACATTTTTACCACAGACAGGGTTTAAAAATGTAACATACATAGTTTTTAAGTACAGACATAAACAAATCTTGCCAAGGAATCATCTGTCCATGTTCAGACAAGTTGACAATCCCTGTATGAAACTAATGACCAATTAACACTACTGATGCATTCCTGGTAACTCAGAACTTTCAATCCTCCTACTTCAAAAAGTACTACAGAGCAGCTGAACCGAATGGATTTGTGATACAAATAATACAAGCTAATGCTAATTCTGCTTGCGTTTCATGCCAAAACGATCCAGTGAGTCTCACAGACCTACTAACCTTAATTAGCGCATAGAGTGACAAGTAAATAAAACAGCTCCTTGGTTACATGTAATTGTCGCTGCCCAAACCCAACAATGCCTTTACCAAGCCATCCCTTCAGCAGTGGAAAATCGAAGTGAGCTAGAACCACACTGTGACTAGCGTCTCCTCACAGTTCCGGTTGGGTACTGTTTGGTTCATGCATGCCAGTGGAAAAGCACCAAGTGTTGCTGTAGCCCATTTTTCCTGCTTCCAACACATGAAGTTCAAGAACTAACTGTAATTGCGCCCTTGACGGGTCTCTGTCAGTGGTTTTAATGTTATGGCTCATTGGTGTATAATTCACATTTTTAAAATGTCTTGTGACCTTCACCAATGTCTGCGGCAGGAAGGCTGGTGAATGGATGGATGGTTTTTCATGGGGGGTTGGGGGAGTTCCGCACAAAGTGCTGTAAGGTGAATTTTTACCATTTAAGGAAAAACTAAAGGCATTCCCCAAAACAGCTGCAATTTCAATTGATTATGATCCTGGTATTTGAACATAGCTGAACTTTTCACAAAAACTCAAAAGACCAAATGTTACTATCTTATTCTCCATCTTTATGATGGCTCCTCATAAACATTAAAATCTATTTGTTAAAATCAAACAAATGCTGCTGGAAGCATGAAAACAAAAACATTTTTTAAATGTCCAAAAATTGCTAAGCAACCGCAAAGGACAGGCATCCTGTCCAGGGTGCCCTCCACCCTGCAATGAATAGGCATCCCGTCCAGAGTGACCCCCAGCACTGACTGGCATCCCATCCAGGGTGTCCCCCGCATTGCGATAATTTAATCATAATTAATTCTGTTTAATCAAACTTCAGTTTATGTTAGAGATATATACCATACAACCCAGGAAAAAATTAAGAGACCACTTCATATTTTTTTTTTTTTAAATCTGCATTTTTAAATTCTGTTTTAATCCTGGTTCTACTGGCAGAAGGCTACGCTGCGTGGCAGGACACTTCCAGGTTCAAAGTTTGTAAGACAGCAATACACAAGAATAAGGTGAAGCAGGAGACATGGGAAAGAACCAGAAACCAACCATGGTAAATTTCAGAGATGACCCTAAACTTGTCCTGCAGTGCCTCATAAATCGTAGGATGATATCAAGTAACCTTCAAAAGGAATGGGAAACATTAAGTGCAGGTGTGACGTGCTCTGATAGGTCAGTTCATGTCATGCTCCTAGAAGCAGGACTGAAGTCCGATAAAACAAGGAAGAAGCCCTTCATTAATGAGAAACAGAGAAGATCCAGGCTGCAATTTGCAAAAAAAAAATATATATATATCTTACACAGGCATATAGTCATGAATTGACATATAAGTGAAAGTGAAAATTTTGCTGTGGTCTTTTAATTTTGTCAAGAACTATACCTGGTTAACATGTGAGACATTTGAGATGTGGCCATGACCTATTCACATGTCTGTGACACACAGGAGTCACTGTGTTCCTCGCGTGACAAATGACCCTGGGGGGGGGGGGGGGGGGGGGGGGG
>JAODUD010000039.1:16379462-16406735 GCA_026784285.1 Stomatorhinus walkeri | reverse complement strand
TTCCCCCCCCCCCCCCCCCCCGGGGTTCCGCCTTCCATCCTGCAGGATCACAAGCTGAAGAGGACGGTCCTAAGAGGAGACCTGAAGCCAGGCAGATTAAGTAATGGACCCAGAGCTGCTACGGTGTGAAACACTCCCACTACAGGGTTTTCACTTCCTGATAATGCTCATAACTAATCTACATTAAAGCTTCTTGCACCTGTTCAGCAAATGAACAACATGTTACATTTACAACGGAATCAGAGCAAAATCGGTACACAAAAACAATCCACAATCAGCAAAAGACAAGATTATTCTAGCACAGTTGCAGTGGCTTGCGTGCTGTCTGGTGTGAGAAACATCTGCTGTGTCGTCCATCTCACACCAGTAGACAAGCTCTGAAAAATTATTTGAACAACTAAACTGAAACAATTAAGGTAAATGAAAACATTGTGGCTTTAGCGCAGTCGGGTCACACTGCATTTATTCATATCTCATCCAGCAGGATAACTGCTATCTAATAAAAATAATGCTGTAGCAATTAACTCTGTGGGGTTCTGTACCGGCTCTCTCTGTCTGTGCACCCAGATGCTCACAGCCTGAATCCATCCCTGCCCCTGACGGGGGGGGGGGGGGGGGGGATCCTTGAGTTCAGAGTGTCCCGCCCTGCCCCAGGCCCCCTCCGAAGGGGGCGCCGACTTAAGAGCAGGCGGGAGGCGGCCCGTCATATCAGAGTGGCGCAGCAGCAGCCATGGCAGCGCACGACACCAACATGAGGCTCAAGTTCCCCATCCTGGCCATCGCCTTGGAGACGCTCATCATCATCCTGTACGCCCTGTTTGTGGTCTACGACGATGGCGGCTCGGACCATGGTCACAGCTCGTCCAGTAACCACACGGAGCAGAACAATGTCAGCCTTTACCCGAGTGAGTTTCCCAGGGTGTCGGGGAGGTGGGGAATGGAGAATGGGGGATTGCCTTTCCGTCTTCAGTCATGAGATTAGAAGTTTAAAAGTATCAAACCAGCCACAGTGCTCACAGAAAGTCCTGAGACGTTTGCTTAATTCTGTAAAAATGCTGCAAATTTATTTTACACAACAAAAGTTCATTGAGGCAATGATTAACATATCTGCACATACTTTCCACACATATTCTTTTAATTTTGATTGACTCAGTTCTGTTCTTGCCATGTTGCTATTTATTGCAATTGTAATCATTGGCTCCCATTGGATGCTAAGCACAAATATTTGTCATTTTATGCCGCAAAGGTGTTACTAATTAAAAAGCACCCAATGGGACTGCTTGTCAATGAACTTTTTAATCCAAAAATTTCTACTTGAAATTAATGTTTAACTTAAAACTATTTGTTGCTTCTAATTATATATATATATATTTTGCGTACAGGTGAATAAAGTAATGATATTTGTTATTAACTCAATAAATTTGCTATATTTTTACTGAATTAAGCAAGTATCCCAAGACTTTGCATGAGTGCCAAATAGCGGTTTGCCGGGGGCTTTGTGTTTACGACACAAGCTGGCGCAGCTGGGTGGAGTCAGGACCTATCGAGCAGGGACACAGTTAGTTATCAGAGCTCATCTCCGGGAACTTGCTGCGCAGCAAACTACGCAAACTACTTGAGTTACCTCATCAATTCTCCTGGCAGCAGGGCTGGTGAGGGGCAAGTGAAGGCAGTCAAATTCTGTGACTTTGAAGGGCAAAAACCAGAAATGTCCCCCCCAGACTGTACCTCATGTGGCAGAAAAGCCGCAGACAGGAGTGATAACACAAGAGCTTCACACAAACCTTGCGTCTGCTTTCAGCACATACAGGAGCGGGCTACGCCTTTTACACACGCTTCTTAAAAAGGACAGGTGGACAAACATGGTATTTTTACGACTTTTACATGTGTCAGAATGCGTCAGAATGTTCAACATGTCTCAAAATGTGTCATATTTATAAACAAAACACTGAGAATTCACTACCACCTTAATCAGCTCCAGCTTTCTTTTTCCAAGTCAGTATTAAACACTATACCAACTTTCCGATATAACTAATGAAACAATCTTACCTGCACATTTCAGGTCAATGTTAAATGTAAACATCAGATCATAAAATGGGTTTTAACTGATGTACGTACTGCTGTTGGTAATTTGCATTAAAATGCATCTGTGGTTTGTTTTTGCATGTGAATGGAAACTTGCTTAAATCTCCAACTACATGTTGAATGAAAAGCGAGACACGCTTGTGAAATGTGACGGACATGCTATCCAGGACATGGATTGAAGTAATATGTGTTCCTAGATACAGTGTTTAAATATATCACTGTCAACATCCAAGCTGATGAAGGCTGGAGAAAAACTACTAAACTTATATCAGTACTGATGAGCTGTAGGTGTCAGCAGCCAGCACAGATTAGCGCAGCTTGTTTTTAAACAGATACACATAAAAGTTACACAGAAGAGTAGTTAGGGTCTCACTGCTTTGTTAACGGTGACCACTGCTCTAGTACATTTACAGCTGTGTAGTATATCTATATTCACATGGTACTTACTAAAAAAAAAGTACCATAGTTTGCCTTAGGGTGGGATCACAGGTTCCTCTGGGGACTTTCTTTACCACAAAGCCACCTGCTAGCTACCCGCTGAAGGACACACCCCTTAAAAGTAGCCAAACAGATCAAGAGCTACAGTGGCATCGGCGTGACCTCAAAAACAACCCCCTTCTGCGTCAGAGTATGGCCCGCCTGCACATCGCCAGCACGCTCTCAGACAGGAAGCGCTGGGGGCCCCTAACACACCCCCCTACCTGAGCTTTTCTCCAGATGTCGGTTAGACACAAAGGCCTCGCTTGCAAACACCCTACCGTTGGCATTCGCTTCCTTAATGGGGGGGCAGCCAACTGTGCTCGTCCCTGTGGGACCCCCAGACGGCCCTTAGCTGGAGCTCACGACCGCTGGATACGCTCTGGACACTCAAAGTGAGACGTAAATGATAGGGAGGGAGATCTGATAGGAATTATAACCTCTTTCATGGAGCGGGCTCCAGCTGAGCATGATAACACTCAACAACTAACCCCACATCTCAAGAAGCAGTGAGATCTTACAAACCTTAAAGGCAGAGGCCTGCAGGTTCTCGACAAGATTTGGAGATCACCTGCTCAGCTACAGATCCCTATAAACCAGGAGTCCTTCTAAATCATTGGTAATGCCACTGTCACTTCAGTTAGAATGAAATCCTGACTTGATATATCCATATTTACTACAGCAGCACGCGCCTGAAAATGCATTCAATTACTTCCCACTTGTTTCACGGCATCCATCCATCTACTCACTCTCCATAGCCACTTCTCCAGTAGCACCCAAGCGCACAGGTCAAAAGACACTCTGGGCATCACCACATGACTGCCCTACACTCTGAAGCTATTCTATAGCCCCTCAAAACACCACATGACTCTCAGAGCAAATCAGCTAATCTCCATTCATCAAAATGATCACCTTCATACGAAGACGTGTGAATTTACTTCTGTTTAAGATGATTGGTTCTAGTGGTGGAGTCTAACCAGACTAGGAATGCAAATCCGAACGTGATAAACCACTTAGCAATCGAGAACATGTTACGTAATAGATCAACCTACCATACACAGAACACCCGAGACGTGATGAAGTCAAGGAGGAACATCGAAGTACGCTTTGCTACCACTAAGCATGTGCAGATAACACCACAGTGCTTACAAAGGGACTTCTCAGTAATGTGGTCTCTCTCACACAATGTCTCCCCCTACAGGATGAGTCTGACATTGTAAACTTTGATAAATTCCATTGACATTTGACTCTGAGAACCTCTCATACCAAAATACTCTTCATCCAGACACGGTACAGGTAGGTGCAGCACGGTGGAGCAGCAGACGGATAGAGTGCCTTTGGGTGTTACTGATCAAGCGAGTTCCCAGCAGTCTCTCTGGTACGCTGCTCGTTCCCATCACTGCATCACTGACCTCGCCGTGCATCTCCACAGTGTTCCAGGACGTGCACGTCATGATCTTCATCGGTTTCGGCTTCCTCATGACCTTCCTGAAGAGATACAGCTTCAGTAGCGTGGGCTTCAACCTCCTGCTGGCCGGCTTCGGGCTGCAGTGGGGTCTGTTCATGCAGGGCATCTGGCACGGTGTTCCCATCAAGGTGAACATCTCCAGGTAAACAGGGACCCAGGGCTCCAACAGACGCTGGTCACAGCTGGCCATCACAACCCCCACTCTTCACATCTGCTTCTCTGCACTTGCGTGATCATGTGGTTTGGTTCAGAATGTTTGGTATCTATGTCTGTGATCAGGAGGTAGTTGGCTCAAATCCCAGAGTAGCAACACCTGTGGGGCCTTGCACAAGGTCCTTAACCTGCCAAAAATGCCCCAGGGGTGCTGTATGAATGGCTGACCATGTTCTCAGATCGCAAACCTTTTTTCCTCAACTGTACACATGCGTATGCCTTAAAAAGACGGGAAATGTGAAAACGGTTATACCACATTTCATTAATTTTGCTGATACTTTTATCCAAAGGCACATACAATTCAGAGAACAGGGCCAGTTAGTCCATAGAGCCGCTAAGACTGACACAATCCAATGTCTCTGTTTGCCTGCAAATGGCAAATAAAGCATTATTTCATAACAACCTCCTCCTGCACCCACAGGATGATAAATGCAGACTTCAGCACAGCAACAGTACTCATCTCCTTCGGCGCCGTTCTGGGTAAAACCAGCCCAGTCCAGCTACTGATCATGACAATTCTGGAGATCACCACATTCGCCATCAACGAGTACGTCGTCGTGGATATATTCCAGGTTGGTCCAACGATGTCCCCGATTACCCGTGAGCCCCAGAACACGTGATCCCACGTGTGATCTCAAATGCACGTTCTGCGTGTTCCATCTTCACAGGCCAGGGACGTCGGCGCTTCCATGACCATCCATGCATTCGGAGCGTACTTCGGCTTGGCTGCAGCTCGCATGCTGTACCGACCCGGCCTTAGGAACGGCCACGAGAAAGAAGGCTCCGTTTACCACTCGGACGTCTTCGCGATGATCGGTAAGGGAGCGCCGCATTCACGCTGTCGCCATCTGCTGCTTTTTAAAAGTCGGCTCTTCCTGACACTGAAAAACACCTGAAACAATTGCTGCGGTCAGGAGAACGCGTCATGGGTCAGGTACAGTGAGAGGGGTGAGACATGGAAAATGTCATTTGGATGCAGACGTCCTGGAGACAGGACGGGCGTCGGGGTCTGGGAGGAGGTTCACTGGGAAGGAAAAGAAGCAAATGTTCAAAATGCCACCAAGAACAGGAACAGGTGGATTAGAATGAACACAATAGGCCAGCTGACATCACAAGATGGCAGCCATCCCTGCCCAACTCACAATGTGTGACCTGCACCCTCTGGTGGACAAATAGAGCATTGCTTCCATTACATTATTTCTGATGTTGAACCTGTTCAACACTTTTGCAGGCACCGTGTTTCTGTGGATGTTCTGGCCCAGTTTCAACTCTGCCATCGCAGATCCGGGCAAGGCACAGCTCACTGCCATCACAAACACCTACTTTTCCCTGGCTGCTTGTGTGCTCACGGCCTATGCCATCTCCAGCCTTGTGGACCACCGAGGAAAACTGGACATGGTGAGTCATAAAAGAACATCACAAAAATCCATAGCTACTCCACTGAGCGTTCAGAGATCTGGAGAGCTTAGCCACTGCTGCGTCTGTTCCTTGACCAGGTACATATCCAGAATGCCACGCTGGCCGGAGGCGTCGCTGTGGGAACTTGTGCAGACATGGGCATCGAACCATTCGGTGCCATGATAATTGGCTCCTTGGCTGGGATAATCTCCACCCTAGGCTTTAAGTTCCTGTCCGTAAGTTTCAAAGAGGAATACCACCCACCAACATGGAGGCGGCTGGAGATCTACCACATCTCTACCCTCTTGTTCTAGCCCTCCATATATAAGTGATATATTAATTTTTATTCATGCATTAGCTCTAGTTACAGGGAGATCATTTATAAGAGTCTCTGTTTTCCAGCCAATCTTGGCATCTAAGCTGGGCATCCAGGACACGTGTGGTGTGCACAACCTGCACGGCATGCCGGGGATTCTGGGAGGAGCGGCCGGGATAGTGGCTGTGGCTCTGGGCAAAGCAAAGTAAGACAAAAAAAGCCCTTTTATCAATTACTGAGATTAATTCATTACTTAGTGATATTTCCATACAGTATAATTTATCAGTTATTGTTATGCATATAAAGATGATGATATAATAAGCAATCAGATACCAGTGAGTAGGAACACTGGTTACCAGTGAGGTGTTCACTCCAAAGCGGATGGGTCACACCTGCATCCACCTCACCATGGCCTCAGAGGTCAATAACACATCCTTTTTCTCCATCCAGTGGTAGTGCCAGCTATCAACTCGCTGCCCTCGGATCTTCCCTGGGTTTTGCGTTGGTTGGAGGAGCCATCACAGGTCTGTGGGCCAGACTTCACTGAGATAGCCTTCAGAAAGTCATGAATTCTTGGGCTCCGGTGCCACATCAATGACTTTATTTTAACTGTATTAGGGTTCCTTATGAGGCTTCCATTGTGGGGACAACCACCAGACCAGAACTGCTTTGACGATGCCATTTACTGGGAGGTGGGTGAATGTTTCCTACTCGTACTTTACATTGTGCCAGCCCACATATTGGTGTTACAAAGCTCTGCTGTGACTGTGTGTGTCCTGCAGGTACCTGAAGAGGAGGAGGAGAATGAGGAGTGCCTGGCGCATGACCACTCCAAGAATAAGGCGGAGGCCTGACACAAGGACATCACAAAATCCAGCAGAATCCCCCCCCCCTCCCCCAAGAACAGCCCTCATGCTTCCTCGTGTGAACGTCTTAGTCTTCCAGCTACTTCACTGCTTTATGGTTTCTTAGTAACTGCTTAAATGTGTAGGATTCAGGGACGTTGTACAGAAACCACTGCTACTCAGTTATGAGGCTGTGATCAGGCACGCTCTTCACACCAATATCATTGGCTACCAAAGAACAATTACCCTGCAGGCCGCCAACTAACCATTATGATGATATCAGATCAAATCAAATCGCATCAAATCAATGTTTATTTATCAAATGCACAACAGTACAGCAAACAGCAGGAGTTCCAGGCAGTGAAATGAGTAAATATGAATGAGCTAAATTGATTTGATATGAAAAGAAGCTTCCTGCATTTGCTCTAGTATACATTCATTTTATAAATAATTTAGACTGACACTTATCTTGTCAGAAGCAAGACTGCAATTTGTTTAGGTAAAATTTAATTTAGTTAGCAGACACTTTTACCCATAGCAAAGCACATACTTGAGAAAGCAGAATCAGACAGTCCTTGGAGCAACCGGAGGTTAAGGGCCTAGCTCAGACGCCCAATGGCGATGTCATTTTCGTGATGCCATCTTGCCGACCCTGGGCTCCAAACCAGCGACCTTCTTGTCACAGGCACTGTATCCTGACCCGCTGAGCAGCTCCCATCAGCCCCATGATGGTAGGTTATACCTCGAGAAATGGAGGTTAGATCAGACAGAGCGCAGTTCTTTATATCCAAATGAGCTCCCAGAAGGTCTGCAGGAGGTCTGCGGAGGACTGAACAAGACTAGAACCTAAAACTGGAGCCAGGAATGGAGATGCATTTGATACCCGGGGACAGACGGGCAGGTCTACGGCATATATCCATTGCGTTAAACCCAGCTTTACCTCATAATGTATATATGACAGGACGTGGTCCATTTCTGTTTAGCCTTATCATCCACTAAAATGACAGACATCTTGGCTTGGCGACAGTGTGAGGACACTCAGTACTCTATCGTTAGACATTTCACACACACTGGACTGAATGATTTTTCTGATTTAAAAAAAGTTCAATAGGACAAACTCTTCATTAAGTGGGGCAAATAACTTGAAATGGGACTGATAATAGTTAAGCACTTGTGTGAAAGTTGCAGTATTCCTAAAGGCAGCAAAATCCACAATATGATATATATATGAATGAAAAATTGTGTGAGTTTAAAATGTATAAATACTGTCATAAATATTATACAACTTTTTATTAAATTGTGCCATTTTCTGTACTTGCTTATTTTTAAAGGATGTACAAATTATACATATGAAAATGGTCAAGTTCATTTTTAGTAAATGTGTCAAACATGGGGCTTTGTGTGTTTATAAAGTATGACATTTGAGTTGTGGCACTTCACAGATACATACAGAACATCCACTGTGTGCAGACAACAAGCAGGACTGCCATGTGCAGCACAGTAAGAAGCATTAAAATCAGTTTAGAAAGCAGCTAGAAATCACACTTCTGACTAACTTATAGAGGTACACCTAGATAAAAAACACACCGTTGACAGCTGCAAACATCTGGCACTGAATTTGCTGCAGGATTCAAAGCATCCTTGAAGTTCACATTATAATTAGCAACGCGTGGCAGCCTGGTGCATGACCACTCCAAGAACAAGGCGGAGGTCAGACGCGAGGACATCATGAAATCCATCTGACACTCTTGTGTCTCGTTTCCACCAACACGGTCTTTCCCAATCGGGCACTGGTTCTACGTGTTTCCACCACAAAATATGGCCCTGCGCCAGGAAAAAAAACAGCTCCAGCAGAGCATCACAGGAAAGGTGGGCTCAGAATGTGGCACCGTAATGTCAGCGAAAGTGGGATGGGCTATTGAATCCAAACCTTCTGCATATTCGGAAAATTCAATCCATAACTGATATAGCTTTATCTGATATTACCGGTGCCAGCAGTGAAACAACTCGCCAGCTTATTCGCGGAATAATGTTATTGTTTTTTTACTCTGTGAAAAACAAAAGATCGATTTGCAGACAGCAAAGTTTGGTTTTTACCAGCCTCTGGAATCTTAAGGACAGTGGTGAAACAACAAGTGACAATAAACTCATTTGCACACATAGACGTGGGAGCCTTTGAGACAAAAGTCGATACGGGCAATAGGAAACAAAGCATTGGTGCCGTTTTCTGTACAGCGGGATGGCAGGTGCCTCACCACTAGTCAGCGGTCTGCGTTCATTCCAGAATGCATTTTGCTGCTGTGCCCTTGAGTAAAGCCCTCAGCCTGAATCCACTCATTTCCCAGTCCATTTATTTGCCTAAGGGCCCTTCAATGAAATCACCAAACTGCTAGCCTGCTCAGTCAGACAACACAAATTAACATAAAAAGATGAAAAGCGCTGGCATTACTGGTCAGAACTTAGAGGTCGTACCTTCCAATACCTCTTGGCCATAGATTAGCTTTGTTCAGTCTGGTCTGGGTCTAGCTAAAGGGAGGTCCTGATCTGGAAAACCAGAGTCTTGCCAATGTTCCAATCCCTCAAAAACTGAGACAGCAGGTACCTGCAGCACTTGTTCACTTGTGTTAATTAGGTCAAGTGTGGTGAGGTTTCAAACAGCAGTCAGGCAGAAACAAGCATAGGGTGACATGATCAAAATGGCCACAGAGTCAAATGTTTACCTGCAGCTTCCTGACCAAACTTTGATATGCATCACCTGCACAACTGCAGTGCCGTGTCCCTCGGAGGAAACAAACAGCAGTTTGAATATTGTTTTATTGTAACACAACTGAATAAAAAAGTTAAACAAATAAATAAATTCTGTAGTTTTACTATCTGAATACGTGCCTGACTCTCAGGCCATAAAAGGCAACGCCCTAAGGTAAACTCACAGGTGTGTTTCTAGACTGCTGGAGAACACCTACAGGAGCACAAGAACATCACCAGAACCTTCATTCACATATAGGAGCAGAAACTAAGCCCACAACCCTGGTCTGAAGCCCAGTGCCACCACTGTTAACAGTAAAATAAAATATTCCTGCCAGCTGCTCTCTACTTCATGACCAGCTTAATCTTTCTTTCAACTCACTGGATTTAATGATGTAGAAAACCGATTCGCTTTTCAAGAAAAACAAAAGTGCTTCAAAAGTGGAAAACCTTTCATCTGTTGGTCTCGGTAAATTGAAAGCTAATTTAATGGCCTGCATGTGCTGTTATCTCACTGGCCAGACATCAGGGAACAGCATTTTTTTGGATTTCTACAATTTGCTTATCAAGATATCTATGGAATGAATTTGGGAAATGGAAAACCTCATCTGACATTACACTTATTTTGACTTCTTTGATTTCCCCCTACTTCTCATGCAAGAACAAAAGACTTCTGTAATCTTTGCCCTTCTGCAATACTGCCTTGAACTAATGGCCTCACCTGGTTCTGACATCTCAATATTGTTTTTTCTCCGTAATCACCCATAATGAACCGCATCGGGGCCAAGATCAGTTTGACACCCACAAAAGACCAAAGCTGGTCCTGTTGTTTTGTTTCTCAGTGCTACATGGTATAATGGACCTGGGGAAAAACCAAGATAAGAGCTCTGTGCCATTCTTAGCACGTATGCTTTGTTAATTGCCGACTAAACAGTTTCCATGTTTAATAACTGCAAATGAAACATGACTATACAAATCCAAGCCTTACTAAGGAATATAAAAGGAAAAATTCTTAACTTTTGCCATATTTGCATTCATTTTTACCAGGTGTATAAGAAAATGTTTTTATTAAATGAAATGCTCAATAGACAGACGTGTGGGTCTGCCGTAATAGCCGACATAGTGTGTATGAGCAGGACTGCCAACTTTGGTCAGCTGGCTGGAGTGAGATTTTCAATTCGAGACGAGTCTGCACACACGTTTACATGTACGCAACAGCTTAATTACCTTGTAAATAATCTGTAGGGCTTGCAAACTAATTTTAGTTTATAATGGAATATAGATTTACCTTAAGAATTCCTGCGTATGGGTGATGGTGTGAAGGCGTGAGTGTCACGCCCGATGCGCGACAGCTAGAAGCCCCGGTATACAGTAAGTGGTTTTCACCAGCTGGAAATCTTAAGGTTAATCTGTTAATGTTCTTTCATCTTAACTGGATAGCTGCACACCCTTTTTAAGTTAACTCCCAATGAACTTGCAACACACCCGTCCCAGCTTAATCCAGTATTAGTTATTTACTACTCGATGTCATATTGAGCTAGATAGGACAGCTAGTACACTCCACTAAAGGATTTTTTAAATAATCGCTGTAATTATTAGACACCGCCATCTATGTGTAGCAAACCTTGAAACCTCTGCACTGTTAACACCTATAGTTAGTGACCACAACGGCGTGAAACATAAGGATCAGTTAAAGGTATGTGCAAATAAATGTGCTGACCCAATAAGGATTTCGACGACAGTCATACTGGCAGTCTAGGCGCGTTTCATTGAAATTTACATTGTGCATTGCCTCCTTAATTATTGTGATTTCTCTTACTCGTTCGAGACTTTCGAGAACTTAAGAGTCTTAAAAACGAGTTTCGTAAATGGCTTAATGACTCCATGCAAAACTCAGACTTAACCCTAAGTTAAAGTACCATCTGAAGGGATCACTGAACACGCGAAACAAACCTTTAAGTTACTATTCTGCCTTTCCAGCAAAGGCGCGCCCACCGCGCTAATTTCGCGCCGTACACGACTGCCCGCGTGCAGCCGTACGTGCTACGTCACACACAACGTCACACGCAAAGGGTCTGAGGGTTGTGGGATACAAGATGGTCGCTGCCTTTTGTGATATTTGTTGTGCGGCTTCCTCATAATAATTCGTGGCACCCAATAGCGAGTCGGTTAACACCCTGCCGGATACAATGCCTAAGTGATTGCTGTTTTCTGATATTCATCGCAAAATTCGCATTCGTGTTGTGGTTTCATAATGGTAAGTGGCTTGGGTTAAGTAAGATGGTGAGGCTAACCGACAGATGGCTAAACAGAGACAGACGGGTGAGGACCAGAGCTGCAGGGATTAGCTGACTAGTTAGGAGGGTAGATACTTGATTACTTATGCATTAGTAGTTTGGTGGAGTTGAATGTGTTATATAAATTTGATAGTTTGTTCAGTCAGATAATGGGTAGATAGATGGGCGGCTGCAACTTTTGCACAGGTATACGTACAAGAGCAACGAAATGTAGTTTTAGCATCTACCAGAAATGTAAATGGTTTCAACATGCAAGATAAAAAGAAGCCTCTGCATTCCATATGTACATACTAAAATATATACTATGAATATACAGTATGAATTACAATATACAGTGTATATTATGAGAGGTGAGTCAGTAAATACAGTATGAAAGTATGAACATGTAAATGGGATGTAAATTAGGACCATGATACTGTTGGTAGATCCTGAGTGAAGACTGTTCACTTGTGTTTCCCAGTCAGAGCGGGACTCCAAAGTGAAGAGACGTCCTGCCCAGTCGAGCACAGCGTCAGATGAACGAAGGTCCCGGAGCACAGGTGAGGTTCCTGGCCTGCTCCTGCCGCATCCCTCTCCCGTTCCACCCACTCCTTGTCACTTGTTGCTGGCCCTGGCTGTCATGGGCGGTTTCTTCCTTCATACACAGAAAAGGACAAGAGGAAGCGGAAGCGCAGTCGTAGCCGGTCGTCTTCATCAGCTTCCACCTCGTCTAGCTCATCGTCCTCATCATCATCATCCTCGTCTTCCTCATCATGCTCCTCCCTCAGTCGGAGCAGCTCCAGCAGCAGCAGCAGCGGGGGTGAGTTTGAGGACAAGTGGGGTGGGGGTGTCTGTGTCATGGGGCCACACCACATTCAGTCCCACAGGGACATCTGCACACACAGAGAGACGAAGGCCACACTGAGGTGGACTTGAGCAGGTGCCCACCTTCACTGTGATGCTGCCCCCTGTTGGGCTGGCAGTCTAAGTGCAGACAGCTTAAAGCCTTGCAGGGGTGCAGGATCCTCTCCAGCTATTTCTAACTGACCGTCATCTCTTTTCCATAGATTCCCACAGCAAGTCAAAGTCCAAGAAGAGGAGTAAGGAAAAGCGTCACAGAAAGGTAATGTGTGACACCCCATGCTGGCAGCTATGTGGAGGGAGGGGCCCCTGGTCTGCGCCATGCCATGGATGATTTACCAAAGTGATGTGTAGGTGTACTCATTTGTCTGTTTGGGGAGGGGGTGTGTGAAATCTGCTCATGTTGATGGGATTCTGCCCCAGGTGTCATGAAAAACGTGTGATTCTTCCAGGCTGTGGCTTACAGTGTATGGGTCACTACTGATTCCCGGGGGGGGTTGGGGGTTTCATAGATCATGTCTTGCAACCAAAATGTCCCCAAAGTGTGGTAAAACCTGAAACTTCCCTTACTTTTGGGGACATTTTTCAGGTGCCCATTTGGATAACTTCAATTTAATAAAAATCTGAGAATGCAATCGAAAAGGTTAAAATGCCAGAAGTCTTGTACTTTGGTTATTTTTACGGGTGTAATGAGATCTCGCTATATTACAACATGACGAGATTTCTCTTCGGAGTGAAAAGCGGTCTCGCAAAGGCGCTGCACGTCAGTTGCTGCAAGCATGTCGGCGTCTGACAAAATTACCATAGTAGATGCCCCAGACACTTTTAAAACTTTTGTGTGGCAGCATTTTGGGAACCCGGCGGAAAATATAAATGGTGAAAAGGTGACTAAACACAAACCATCTGTAAGCATTGCTGGAAAATAATGCCGTACGTAGTGGCTAACGCTGCTACTACTATGCAAAGCCATTTCCTTGCACTATCATAGCTCTTTACTTAAATCCACTGCACTGGTAAAGAAAACATTAAAAACATTTTTATGTTTGTTAATTATATTGTTTGTTTATATTTTTTATGTTCAATTGAAAAGTCAAATAGGAATGAAACCTGTCATTTGAGTTTGTGGTGAAATATTTTATGGTGCTAGATATTTGTTCTGTTCTTTGCTGCATATGATGATGGTTAACACATTTCACCATATATGTGCAGTATTTGGCATTTTTTTTGTCTTTCAAATTAATCAAATAAAAGGCTGCTTTCCAGTAATATATTTCCTCTTTGACGTTTTTCTTAAAACATTGCTAAAATGTCATCTTGTTCTCATGAACCCAATATCGTGTCTCCTCTCACCTCGTGGGCTGAGTATATCGTTACACCCCTAATTATTTATGGTTACGGTTAGGGCTGGGTAGGGGTTAGGGGTGTTTTTGGGAGATTGGGATTAGGGTTTTTCCCATAGAATCGAATGAAAAGTCCCCATTTTGATAGGTACACCAACGTGTGTGTGTGTCACACACACACAGAGTGAGAGAATTATGTTGGGCCATCATTCCATCCAGCAGTCACCCTGCCTCACACCCCCTGCTCCCCAGGGGGAACATAGCTCCATCCTGCCAGTGAGGGTTTATGAAAATGGCCATATGAGCAGAGGGGTTGAGTGGCTGCCCTGTACCTTCATTAATGTAGATGTGATTTTTGAGCTATAAGAAAGATCTGTTTATACAGTGAGTGTGTATGAAGAACCTTTAACATGTCGTTTCGAAGCTCTTACAAAGTGTATTAGCTTGAAGCTGTGGTACAGGATGTTTAATATTTAGAATAAACAAGAGGTGTGTGTGTGTCTCGCAGAAGGGAAAGAAACAGAAAAAACACAGAAAGAAGAAGGACAAGAAGAGTAGAGGTGAAGATGATGATTCTGGTCCAGTGCAAATATCCAAGGTAAGGGATGCTGGTCTTGCTAAATGAAACTCAGCCAGCCGGACCTTATTTCTCCCAGGGTGGGGACGTGTTGGGGGGGGCTTTGAGCCATGAATTAATGGCAGGTCCCTGTTTCTCAGTATCTCAGGGAGAAGAGGAAGAGTGGGAAGTACAGCATGATCTCCGGAAAGAGGATCAAGCTGAAAGTAAAGAAGTCCAAGAAGGACAAGCAGGTGAAGGTCCTCACTTCTGCAGAGAACCATGTGTCTCCTAATGGTCTTACAATCTCATACTGATTATCCCATTTTCTCTGGTTCTGTTTGCAGAGGGATAAAAATCGCGCAGAACTGCTTGAGTTCCTGAACTCTGCCCTGTGAACAGACCCCCCCCCCCCCCGGATTGTGGCTGTAATACAGCACCCCCCCACTGCCATCCCGTCACTGTAGTTACAGAATTTTCCTTGACGTCCTGAATCCTTTTGCCAGGAGTTTCCTTGCAACCAGCTACAATGAAACTCAGGGAAATTCTTGACCTGATGCTGCACTGGGGTGGCGTTGCTCATCACGTTTAGCTGTCAAGGCGACCACAAGAAAGTCTGGGCAGATGTTGAATAAGATCTCAGCAGAACAGTTGACCCAGTGGATTAGACTGGAAGAAACCTGTTATCCACAAATTCTTGGAACTCTTTTCCCACCACGATTTAACAATTCATGGGTTTTAACCCTTTAGCAAGCAATACAACATATTTAGGATAATCATTGCTTAAGGCAAATCTTAACTTTTTTCACTGTTTCAGTCTTGAATCCTTGTTCCAGTCCTTCTCCTCCTCTAGGGGTCATTCCTGTGATCCATTACCTGCCTCTACTTAAAGAACTACCCTTCTCGTCATTTGTTTACGGTGGTGCTTATTAAAAATATGGTTTTAAGAACCAGGGGGTTTGGTAGGTGCAACATCAGAGTATTACACCAATGTCTGAGCTACAGTAAAGATTGATGAGATTCTTTTATGATGACTGAATACTGTGTTTATTTTTATAGACAGTCTAGCTGGAGGAACGACAGGAACGTGGTTCTGAGGGAATCCGTGGTTAATGTTCCTTTTTATGCTCAGATGATGTAGTGTGACTGCTCTTGTATTCAGATCAGATCCATGTAAATATTGGCCCTAACAGTCGCTGTACCAGAGTGATACCATTCACAGAATATTCGGGAATTTTTCTGAAAGAAAAGCTTTCTGCCTGCCTTGATTGGTCACTTTGACAAGATATCTTCTTTTCAGAATCAATGTCAATGTAACATGTCCCTCCCCCTTAAATAAAATATATATGTGTGTGTATGAAGTGGTATTTTTTTGGGTGGGGGGTAGACATGAGGTCTCACACATACACCGTTGCATTTTGAAGCCCGCTCATCATTCATTAGATGCAGGGAGCTATTTATTGAAAAAGTGCAGACTTTGGCAGTTAACTGTGACCTGTTTAGACTTAATTATCGTCAATTTTATGTGGCGCTATCTTTGATATAGTTTTTCCCAGATGAGGCGCAGCACTACAAGGTCGTCTGCCACCGTGAATTTCAAACAGGAATGTCACTAGTGGGTGTTTTTACGGCAGCAGTTCAGTAATTAAAGTCACGTCCTTTATTTCAAAATGTGAAGTCTGGCTTTAATGAATGTGTCTATAAACTAATATAAGTTGTTGTATAACATCCGTACAAACATATAGCCTGCTGTTCTTCAAAGATGCAACAGATTGTAATCAATCCGTTATTATTATAATCTGCCGTAAATGTTCCTGGAAATGAGCCTTACAGTTTGTCAAATGTGATAACTGGCCATCTTTACAAAAGGAGTTTATGAGACACTATTCAAGAGAACTACACGGGTTGATCTTTCCACCTGCTTGTGAAAGACTCGTGAACCACAAGTCATTCACGTCCTTGTTTCTTGGTGACTTGCTGCCCATGTGTCTCTCTGTCAGATAACCTATCCCAGCATGCCCCGGGGCAGTCACATGCCCTTGTTGTGCTTGAAGTCAGGCATGCTCCAGCCCCGCCTGGCCTCCTCGGCCCCCTCCGAGCCCCTCACCAGGCCCCTTTCCACGTCCTCTGAGATCGTCTTCACCTCACTGCTGCCAAATGGGTCAATGCGGACGCGGGACCTGAAGCCCATAAGCGACATGCTCGCGGCACGCTTGTTGTTCCACTGACGGGACAGCCTCTTGGCCTCCTCCTCGTCCCGCATCCAGTCCAATTCCTCCAGCAGGATGCTGCGGAATAGGCCGGTAACCTCCTGTACATCCGGCTCGTTCTCTACCATCACCTGCCGGAACCTGCAGTAGGACAGGTCATGGAAGAGGGAGTGAGTCACAGGACTGGGCCTATCCAGCTGAGGGTACCAGCACCATGTGACCCAGTGATTCTCAAAGTGTCTGGCACCCCCACCCCCGGGGGGGCACCATGGCACTGCAGGGAGGGCATGAAGTATATTAAATCCCAGGTTGAGAGTGTGCTAAAATCTGCAGCAGACCCAGAGCGTGTGAGCAGAGTGTGGAGTGGTGAGAATTTCCAGTCATAGTATATGGAGCAGTACCCCCCCCCCCCCGCAACCCCCCTCACAGCCATTGCAGGCTGCTCCACTCATTATCGCTCCCCGCTCATTCCAACAAAAAAGATTAATTTTAGCTTAAACTGCAGCCTAGCATCAAAATAACACCAAATTCATATCCAAGCAGAAATGACTTATTTCAAGTATTGCCAACTTTGTCATATGATTTTCAATTCAAGAGGAGTCTGCACACTCATTACATGGATGTAAGTTTTATTAGCTTGTAAATAGTCTGTAGGGTTTGCAAACTACCACAACTTCTTTGATGTAGCTAATCTTAGATTTATAACGGAATCATACTGATTTGCCGTAAGATTTCTTGCATGTCACTTCAGATGTGTGACAGCTGGGAAGCCAGCGAACGTGGACCAAGATGGAGTGAGAGATAAGGGGACGCTCCAGTTTTGTTTTTCACATGACGCTCTGGTCCCCCTCCGGCCAAAACCCTTCCTTGCTCACTCCTGCTCTGCTCTGCTCTGGTTAGCGCGTCAAGCGTAACCAAAGTTAAATACGTGTTTTTCAGGTGGAAGCAACAGAAAACAGCTCCTTTGTTTTTTTTTCTTTGAGACAGTGAAACACATGTGAAGTAAAACATGAACACATATATATATGTAGGGTGGGTACATGGGGGTACACGGGGGTACATGCTAACCCCATCCTCTGGAAATCCCCAGAAATCAGCAGAAATCAGTGATGGAAAAAAATACAAAGAGAGAGCATTCCTATTTTTTGAGCGTCACGTTGTGCGGTAAATTCCATTTCTACTGGAAGAACATGACATTTTCAGGATACACCGTAGGCAACGGGCAGCAGTGAAAACGAGTCCCTGCAGACCAGCTACACCAAGCAACATCACCGCTCCGTTTCAGAGCGAAACATAGCAGCTGCTGCCTGCGAGGCGACGTGTGGGTGGCGACATTCACAAAAGGTCTGAGTTCATTCCGGTGGGCTGAGCGTGCCCTTGGCCATATTCTCACATTCTGGCATGTTCTCCAGAAGCTCTTCTGAATCAGCCAATGGCAGGGCTCCCAGGCCCCTGGTGACATCAGGGCCCAAGCTCTGTTTTATGTAAGTGGCTCGGATTTGGGATGCACTGCGAGACGCATGGGCTTTCTGGTAAAGTGGGTGAACGCGGCTGATCCTAAGAGTGCCTTAATCTGTTAGGAGACCCAGTCCTGCCAGGGTAAGGCAGCGCAGTCTCCACCTGTGAGATCTCACTGTGCACAGCAAAAACATTACAACCAAACATGTGCATACGACACAAATGCTTGCTTTTAGTTATTTTTTTTTCCAAATGTGCAATTTTTAAAAACCTTTTGTTGAAGCTCCTCTGTCAATCCGTTCATCTGAAGGGGACTGTCATCTCTTCAGCCTTGACCATAAATAAACCAGTAAGTCGGAGTCTGAATAAGCCGTCAGCCCTGTAAGCCAGTAAATCTGCTACCCACAGAGACGTCTCTGCTAACTTAGGCCCCACTACTGTATCAACGGCTGTTCTCTTCTATATCTCCTGTGGCTAAAGATGAATCTAGAATGTTCCTTTTACCTGCTGTTGTGGTTTTGCATGGTTTAATACCCTGGCAGAGACATGGGCTTCTCCATCATCATCACCCCCCACCTCTGTCACCTTCCCCCGAGAAACAGCATGATCACCCTTAAGGTGGCTCGTCATGCCGACAGGCCACTGAGCTGAAGTCCCCTATAGGCACACACGCCCTACACCACAAGATCTCATCTTCACATTTTGGGTCGTCTGTCCATTTCACTGAACATAATTTCTTGAAATTGGCCCTTCCGACCCAAAGGTGGCCTGTGACCTGTGACCTGTGACCCATGCCATAAAAAAGACCATTGCGTGCCGACAGAGACGGGTCTTAATCAGCTGTAAACCACAGAGGCAGTTACTTCTTCAAAGGACTCGTCAGCGGACAGGGGCAGCTCTGACACCATCATCTATATCTACATCTATAACTATATTATAATTTATATTATTTTATTATTTTTAGTTTGTCGGGGTTGGGGACGCTATATAGAATTTTTATACTTATATTAATATATTTAAATTGAAATTTAATCACTGTCTATATGTCTGTAATATTTATCTACAGTTTGTCATAAGCATTTCAGTGTATGGCTGAATTATGCACATGACAAATAATGGACTCTAACTTGACTATAACAAT
The DNA here is from genome assembly GCA_026784285.1 of Stomatorhinus walkeri. NCBI lineage: Eukaryota > Metazoa > Chordata > Actinopteri > Osteoglossiformes > Mormyridae > Stomatorhinus > Stomatorhinus walkeri. The sequence goes on along the minus strand of JAODUD010000039.1, from coordinate 16,387,346 downwards.
AACAATAACAATAATAAGAATTATAATCATTAAAATAAAAAAATATTATTATTATTATTATTATTATAGATTTATTTTTATTCTATCCAATGTCTAGCATTGGTGTGAAAGTAACAGCTTTCCTTCTACATGTACAATGAAAATAAAGATGCAATCTTCTAGAACATTCTATTCTCTCCGCTTACCTGACTATGACCCTGCCGCAGTGTGAGGGATGCACCTTGGAGCAGAGCTCCTCCAGACCCAGCCGCTCGCCGGCCCGCAGCTCGTAGCTGCTCCGTGGGAGGCTCACCAGCCAGCTGTAGTCCACGCCGGTGCGCAGCCGTTGGTACTCGCTGTCCCGTTCCCGCTGCTGCCGCTCCGCCTCCTTCATCTGCCAACCGAGCTCCAGCATCAGCGTGTCCATCACCACATCAGCTGGGCTCCTCTGCGGCCGCCGCGGGCAAGGCTCGCCCCAGCCGAACCAGGACGCCATGCTTGCTACCTCACTGCTGCCCTGGAAATATAACCTTCGGACAGCAGGTGGCGTGGCCATTAAGGACATTCTGCACATAACCTGAAGGGGACATCCAGCATGGAGCAAGAAACAAGGGGGAAAAGGCTGTATAAATGACAAAATTGTGTTTTTTGGATAAAAATAGTAGCTAAGCATATAAATATAAACTTCTTCTCCTTAATGTCTGATCACATTTGTAACCTGGAGCTGTGAACGTCATAAAGAGCTTTGTGTGAACATATTTGGAGAGTTTCACTGCTTAATAAAAGTACTTCGAAGCATTAGCGGTTAGCATGGTCTGGCTGAGCTTCCCCATGTTGCTCATCCGTTTGCCCGCATATAAGACCTTTCACACTGAGCACAGAATAAGCCTTGCCGCTCTCTAGCCAGCCTCCCAGCTGCCGCTGCCCCACCGGCTCCTTCCACGGCCCTCACACAGTTCCACCGCATGCTCCTCAGATCCTTCAGATCAAAGCTCCCTGTGGCGACTGCCAGCCAGCCTCCATTTCTCGCCGCCTCCCAATAAAGCCTCCATTTGGAGATTTCGATTTCGATTTCAAACTCTCCCCCCAAGGACTTCAGGTTCCTTTGGCGCATTGGCGGTTCAATGGAAGTGAGATTCATGTGTCGCTCGCGTCATATGTGTGCATCATCTCTCCCCTCATCCTGGCCCATATCACCCTCATGAAGGTGGCTTTCTCTCCTCCTACCTACAGATAGATGTGGTCCTCAGCTCTGCTGCTTCATCCACAGTGTAGAATCCCACTAGCAGCAGGTGACAGGAATTAGCAGAAAGTTTTGCTGTTATTCATTGCTACTCAGTGTCACTCTAGAACTGTAAAATGTCACCTCTTACCTAAATGCTCTGTTCTAACTGATCCCTGAAACAGCACCCCCAGTTTTTGCATGATCTTGGGCTACCTAACCCTGTACGGAGCACCGGGGGCTCGCTGAACGACGGCTTCCATCCTACCTCCTCCTTTTCTCTGTACTCCCGTGAAGTAAAAGTAGAGTGAGGCTTCCTGGCTGGGGGTGTCCTGTGCAGTCTTGTGTGCCCGCAGCGTCCCTGCCCCGTCCCCCAGCCTCCCAGATCAGCCTGAGCCTGCCCTCACTTCTCTCTTGAGGCTGGGTTTGCCGTCTCAAGGGACCTCAGCGCATAGCAGCCCGACGGTGACTGATAATGATTTACCGTCGCCATAGCGATGCATCTAAGCCTGTTTGGCCACAATGAGCTTTAAGTATGAGGGAGAGAGAGAGAGAGAAAGAGAGATGAGGCAGAGATACATCACACAGACAAAACTCGATAACTGAACCTATTGCGAATCTGCAGGAAATCATCAGTAGGAGGTAGGAGGCTTCATGTGTGGGTGGTCATTTTACCAATCGAGTTTGTCACAGAAAACAAAAAATACATCTCAAACTGATCATTAAAATAAATGCGTGCGGGGTCATGGTGACTCAACCTAATTGACCCTGGATGTAGGTGTTAGATCTTATGCAAAGACGAAAGCCATACATTCATTCAAGATGCACCAAATGTTCAAGACAACAAATAGATGTTACATGAGTAAAGATACTACGAGTCACCGATTCAGGGAAGTGTCTCTTCAGGGAGTTTCCCCCCTGCTGCTGCTATTTTACATTCACATTTCCTCTATTTAGCAGACGCTTTTGTCGAAGGTGACATACAAGTGAGAAAAATGGCGCATTACAGTCATACAGCTGTCAGGGACTCAGCATAAGTGCGGCTAGGCTGAGCTTCCAGTGAATGTCCAGGTATCAGTGTAAGCAGTTCAGGAGCAAGAGCTACACAGCATCTTCCAAACAGAGCAGGAAGCTAATAAGATGAATATTCTATGAGCAGAGAGTGCAGCGTTAGGAGCCTTAAGGGAACATGGACTGGAATCAGGCTAGTAGAGGTGTTCCTGGAACAGATGGGTCTTGAGGTGTTTTTTGACGGTGGAGAGGGAATTTTGGTGCACATTGACTTATGGCAGATGGACGGGTAGGATCTCCTCCTAATCCAGGCTGATTCTCTAAGCTGCAGCTCTGAGGTTGTGTGAGGTCACCTTCTGATGGTTAGTACTCCTGCTTCGGCTCTGCCTGCCCCTCCACCAGAGTGAGCCACTGTGTTCCTGGTAAAGACAGCACCACCCCCCTACACACACATACACCCCCTGCACAACCTCTCACACCCGAACCAGCCTCATGTGAGCTCCGTGAGCACCACCACTCAAACCACATATATGCATGGGGCCCCCTGTTGGTCACAAGCAGTCACTACACTTAAAATTAAGCTGGCTACAATCTTCTGGATCTACTCATTAGCTATTCATTTCATTTTTGAAGTATCTGAGGGGGGCAGAGGGCCCCCAAATGACTTCTTCAGGGCGGTCTCAGAAACAAGAAGCTTAAGGTCCTTGTACTAGGGCCCAGCAGAGAAATCACTCTTCTGACCCCATGGGATTCAGACCAGCGACTGTCTGCTCATGAACACAGCATCCTAACCAGCTGAGCCACACACACCCCCAGAAAACAAGCTGAAATGTGATCATATTGCCATACGTTTATTTAACTGATGCTTTTTTTGCCACATCAAACAGCTTTTATCTACATGACCCATTTGTGGGGAATCTGTCTTGTGGATGTTGTAGGTAAATGAACAGGCTGCAGGATTGATGTGTAAATGGCTCTCTGGTAATCAGCCTCACTGTGAATCGAACACATCGTCTTAGTCTCACAGATCTATTTCGAAATGTTATTTTAGTGAACATGCTGAGTATGACCACTGCTAATGTGAATGCCGGGGGCATGGTGGACATCTCACGTGTGGGGTGTATTCGGTACCTACAGGGGCATCTCAGCGTTTATCTACAGGTGTGGAAAATGCAAACAACTTTATCACCATTGACAATACAGCTGCTGGTACAAAGTCTGTGTTCTCCAAGTACTGTGAGCTTTCAGTGGGATATTCTTCTGTCGCATCTTTTTCAGATTGAATCAATCAGGATTAAACAATTTCTATAATTCAATCACCAGTCAAATTCATAGATGAAAGACCGAGAACTTATTGTCCCAGATTATTTTCTCATAAATGTTTAAGTATGACACTTTCTGAGAGTGATAAATCCAAAAAGTATATTGCAGGTGCCAGATACTATTTCTAAGGTCAAACCCAGAAAGTAAAGAGAGCAGATCTGGGTATATACTGCAATCACGCTTTAGTGTGTGTTTACTCTTTTGCAGAATGTCATTAACTGAAAATCTTTAGGAAAGCCTATTCGCATTTCCACCACTAGGGGAAGGTCTTTCACTGCTTAATCACTCAGGCTTGCGTAATCGCTGAGTTTGTTCCTACAATCAGATATGTTTTTTGGCCAGAGCCACTTTTTGCCCTACATGAAGTACACTTTCACTAGTGTTTAGTCACAGACCCATCAATATAAATCATAAATGCTAATAAAACTTTTGAAACTATACATTTTCCCTTAAAAACCAAAGAGGAACTCGGTTCCCAACTGGCTGGGCTTTTTTCTCGCAAAGGCCGTGAGTCAGATCTGCGTGTCTTCAAAGCCCAGCTATGACTCAGCACTCTGACAAAGATAGCGTCACACATGGGCCTCTGAGCTGGTCCCAGCAAACCCATTGTCCTTCACAGATGAACCCGGAGACCTGCTCACTCCTGGGCGTTGCCCTGCCGACAGAGAATCGTTGCCATGGCCACGCGATTCACATGGCACCGTGCCACAAACAGTTAGACAATAGGAAAATGCTGTCAGCAAATCTTTTGCTGTTTTATCTTTCACCTGTGAGTCTTGTGAGTTGTGTTGCTAAGACCTTTCATTATATCAGTCCCTAAGCAAAATGACACCATCATGCAAAAAAACCATATAAATGGCAGGTATTATGCTGAGGACCAAACACTGCCTCTGAGGGTCTCCAAAGCTACAAAAATTCAAATAAGCACGATTCATCACTCCACAGAACACGTTTCCAGAGCTCCAGAGTCCAGTGGTGGCCATGGAAGCCCATTCCAGCTTCCAGCATGCAGTTTTTGTGCTGGGACTAATGTCAGAGGAAGTTTGAAACTCTGCAGTTATTTAGTCAACAGAGCTTTGGTAACTTTTTACACTCTGCGTCTCAGCACTCGGTAACCGCCCCCCCCCCACTTTACTACTTCACATGGACATTGCTGTTCCTGAATGCTTCCATTTACCATTGACCGTGAAATATCTGGTAGGGTAGAAATGTCACAAATTGCCTTATTACGACAGTATCATGCCTGAATTTACTAAGCTCTTCAGAACAACCTATTCTTTCACAGATGTTTGTAAATCTGACCGCATGGCTAGGTGCTCGAATTTATACACATGTGGCAATGGGTCTTAATGAAACAAGTGAATTCAATGATTAACCGGTGTGTCCTAATACTTAAAATTTTCAAACTTATAAATCATCTTGAATTCATCTTGTACATTATATATTGTCCTGGAGCAATCCAAATGAGACACATTCCTGGTATGTGTAACATGTGATGCTTAACCAATATAGACCTTTCTGATTGAGATGAAGGTGCTAGTATCAGTAATGAACAGTTAAGGTGGGCAATTGTGAGTTAAGAAGACAGGGTTAGATGTACATCCAGCAGACACAGAGCCTATCACTTCCACTGAAAAAGAAGGACACATTGATATATCTGACCTTCAATTACTGTTTGCAAAAATACTTCCTTAAAAATAATCTCATAAGTCAAAGTCATCGTACTTGGCGACACTTGAATGCTTCTGACATGACTGTACTGGCCTTAAGGGATCCTTTAACTTATGCTGTGTTTAATCATAAACATTTATGTAGAAAAATGACAATGAAAATCTCTTTTATCACAGACAGAAACATACTGGACAGACATAGCAAAAAAAGGCACAACAGGACCTCAAAAAGTAGACAGTCGGCATTTCAATTGCCGACAAAAACAATCTGCAGAATTGCTAGCAAAAAGCAAGAAGTTCAAAAGTGTAAAACGCAAGGAAGGAAACTCCGTCCTGTTATGCAAACAACAGGAGAACCCTTACATCTGCCGGCGGCCTCTTTTCATTGTTCTTAGGCTGAAGGGGGTTCATAGCCATCGGAGGTCAGGGTTTTCAGTCTGTGGGATGATTCTAACTATTCACAAATACACCATCGATGACACACTCACTGGTAAGTTTAAATGCCACATGTTACTCACTGTGTCAAATCAAGCCAGAGTATGGTATTAAAGCTTTAATGGCTCAATTAAGTAAAGAGAGTCTTAATCACAAAACTCTTACAGGTATTGAAATTCAAAAATAGCACTTTTTCAGCATATGTTTATAATATACTTCTGCATTCCTCCCCAGAGATACCAGTGAAAAGGTTCCAATCTGCCATGTTAATATTTATCAAGAAGACACTTCAACAGTTGCTGGGGTGCCCACATCACCTAACTCACTAACTCTAACTCACATTACTCTAACTCTAACCCACATCACCCAAACCTTAACCTAACCCACATCCTCCAAACCCTAACCTAACCCAACCCAACCCACATCACCCTAACCAACACAACTGAGATACAGTTTGAACTGCCTTGCTGGTTTGCAGCTCTGATCTTCCAGGAGGCTACTACTGTTGCTATTTGTTTCCGATCTTTGCTGCCACCCATCTCTTGTTTGGCGGCCGCTCCTGTAACTCTGGTTACAAACAGCCCGTGTTTGGAAGAATGTCAAACTTTTTCACCACATACGTGTGCAGAAGCAAGTAATTTGTCAGCAAACTCAAGAGAGGAAGCATGGTGCTCTGCCTAAACCGCAGGATGGTCACACTTTGCTGACACCAGGCATAATGTATCTGGCCTTGGGCTTTCAGGTTCCTCTGAAGCTGCTCGCCTTCTCGTTCACCACATCTGTCACTTTCTGTTTTTACAGACAGTAACAGTCAAAGGTGGAATCTATATCAAAACTCAGCAAAAGCGACGGATAGTAAACAGAAGCACACCACAAAGGGATGGGAGGTAGGAATGGAGATTTCATTTGGCTATGCATTTACGAGTATTTATTTAAAAGAAGCCTTTACCAAAAGTGGTTGAGAAGGCAGGGTCAGCTAGTCCCCGGAACAACTGAGGATTACAGGCCTTGCTAATGGACCCAATGGGGAAATCATTCTGCCAATCATGGGGCTTAAACCAATGACCTTCCAGTCACAGGTACAGAATCCTAACCTACTGAGTCACACATAACCCCATTTATGAACCTGGGTTAGGGAAACAAAATTAAGATCAGCCATGTCAGCTTCAGGACAGGGGAAAGATGGGGAAGGCAAAAAGAAGTGGGATTGGGCAACAGGGGTTTCTCAATGCCAAGAACGCAAAGATCATACTTGTGTTGGGAAGAACAGCCCTGCTAACTTGCCTCCCAAGAATGAACATCGGATGCAATGAATCATGGGATTGTTTTCACTGGCGACAGTGCAATCGATGCATCCTTGATCTGGGGCAGGGAAAGATCAATATCCAGGGATTTTTACCACCCTCTGTTTTTCTGTTCTTGAGTATTGGAACTGTACTTTGGCAATGGAAGATGATGTCAGATGGGTACAGCCCCCTCCTTCCCAAACGGAACGTCCACAGCCCCTTGGATTCTGCCAATATTAATAACTTCTGCTGTACTATGGTGTTATTTTTCAATGCAGTTTTCTGTTGTTTTGGGCTTTTCTGGTTTATCCTGAGTCAGACCCTACTGTCAGCCTGCAGGCAACACTGATGTGATGCTGTCACCAATGAAAGAGCAGTGGGCCCTTGATCCGCCAGTGACCAAGTGCCCTTCATACTTGCTTCACGCGATCACCATGGGGCCAAAAGCCTCAGTCAATCGTGATCTCAAGGTCTAAAGATAATCTGTCTTATTATCTTGACATTTAAGCAAAGGTTCCGTGGCACGTGCCATCTTTACAATGGAATTAGCTTAGACAGAATCATAAACCATCAAGGTGCTCACCATAAACTCATATATATAATGCATATTAGCCATACATTAAGGTGTTGTGATAACTTCACACTCAATCCCAGTCTTTCATTTAGGTAAAAGCTCCTACTTCTCTTTCGTTAAACTTGGGCAGGGAGTTTAGAAACTTCTAGCAAGTATGTTCCCTGCATCCAGACAGTTACACATTCTGGGCACAGAAACAGTATGTGTCCTTGAAATCTGACCTAGTGGATAGTTCCTATAACATAAAACCCGCAACCCAATCTACACTGCAAGCGTCATTAGTTACAGAGCTGAAAGCATAAAAATCACCCTTCCTCTTCACAGTATGTGGATACACAGAAGCAAGTGGTTGATGAGGGGGGGGGGGGGGGGGGGGGGGGGGGG
>JAODUD010000039.1:16362965-16379362 GCA_026784285.1 Stomatorhinus walkeri | reverse complement strand
AGAGTGACAGTGTAACGGACAGGAGAGGATAGGGTACACTCCTCTGAGAGTGACAGTGTAACGGACAGGAGAGGATACGGTACACTCCTCTGAGAGTGACAGTGTAACGGACAGGAGAGGATACGGTACACTCCTCTGAGAGTGACTACGAAACATTCATGTAAAAAATCTGCGAAATAGGTGCTCTTTTTCGCTGGGCAAATTAATTAATGCTTTGAGATTTTACAGGACTAAAAAACATTTTTGAACTTGCTTCTGCCTCAAGGTGGAAGACAATGTTGTCATGCTGGAAGATTGTGCAATAACTAAACATGGTCAAGTGACCACAAAATCAATCGCATCTAAACCTTAACACTGGAGTTTCGACTTTAAAAAATGCTTCAGTTTTGCCTTTGAATTCTACAGATAAGGAAGGAATTTGAAATTTCATCACATTGCACTGAAATTGTCCAGATATTACGAAATAAAGTCACATGCTCTGAAGGTACTGCAGACGGCTCATAGCCAGGAAGATCGGTTGTACCATGCCTTTAAACCTCAGGCTGTACACGGAATAGATTTATATTAAAAATTGGCAGCCTGTACTATGCATTTAAACACCGGGCTGTTAAACCTCATGGACCAGGCTGTACATGGACTAGTTAACCAGGTTTTATATTAAAATCTGATGAGCTGAACCATGCCTTTAAACCCCAGGCTGTACACGGACTAGTTTACCGGGTTATTAAAAACTGTACCGTGCCTTTAAACACCGGGCTGTTCAAGCTCTGGGACCCAGGCTGTACATGGTTTTGTTTACCAGATTTTATACTAAAAACTCACCAGCTGCGCCTTTCCTATAAGCCCCGGGACCCAGACTGTACACGGACTAGTTTACTGGGTTTTATACAAAAAACTGACCGGCTTTACCATGCCATCAAACACCGAGCTGTTAAAGCCGCGGGACCCAGGGTGTAGCTGTATCTCGCCACTTTGGCTCTGCTTTCATTTTAAAGTCTCACTGTTTTGGCACCCTGAGCCACACGTGGTTCACTGAAGCCAAACCTGCTATTTAGTGTCGGGCTTAGTGTAACTACAAGGTCTGCCTCTGATTCTTGATCCACTTCTCAGGGTTTTCCTCAAAGGACACATTAGAGTAGGAGTAATGAACAGTATGGACACAGAGGATCTGATCTGGATTTAACATGCAGAATCGGCACCATTTAGACATAATTCTCATCTCTTCATCCCACCAATTAGGTTTTAAGGAGAATGACAGCCAAAGAGAACCTTGTTAAATATTTAACATGTTTCTCTACACTTTCACTGCTCTGTCAGGAGGGGGGGCATGGATACTCTTGCAGATTCAGGGGGGAAGCACTTGACAGGGGCCCTTGAATCTGTAAAATGATATGGAAACTTGGATGGGGTTGGCAGCGTGGGCCAAGGTGTCAGAATTCTGGTGGAGAAATATTTTACATTTCTGGAGGCACTGTGTGTCCAGCATAGTGCCTTTAGTCCCCCCCCCCCCCCCATCCATCCAGAAGCCCCAATCCAGCATATCTGTTTACTGAGGTCAGAGGGTTGGAATGTGTTCAGGATGCCACAGGTCTGAGTCTTCAGTCCGAAACTCCCTCTGGGAAGCCAGGACAGGAATTGTTCATGCTTTAGACCCACTGACTGTTACCAAGAAAGGAACCTGGTTATGGGATTTTAATTATGAACAGGAGTAGCATGAAGTGATGTGTAGGCAAACCCTGCAGCCTCCCACTATTTCACACATCTCTCCTGTACATTTAAATATTTCACACATCTCTCCCGTACTGCTTCTTTGAGCATTGTTTGCTTCATGTCTCGAGGCGAGATGGAATTAAAATTTTCTTAATTTTGCATATTTTACCAAAATTATTTGCATAGTATTTTGTACTGCATTAAAATATCACTAGTATTCTAGAGATTATTTAAGTATACGGGAGGATTACATAGGTTGCATTCAAATATTGCACCATTTTATATAAGAGACTTAAGCATCCATGGATTCTGGTATTAGCAGGGGATCCTGGAACCAGTGTGACTGAGGTGACCCATGCAGCCTATTTCGCAAGATAATTATCTGTTTGCCTTTAACGAGTGCAGCTTGTTCTCAGAGATCAAAGTCCATGACATAAGAGGTCGAATCACACTGTTCACTCTGCCTGTGAAACAATTACTTACTGATAAGACACACACTGGTATAAGAGCCAATGCCCTAATTGATAAGGCATCAGAATTGGGGGTGTCTGTCCCATCTGAGCTGTGTCACACAGGAAGAAGAAACTGTAATTATTCAAGTTTCTGCTTGTCTACTCGTTTTGGCAGTTGTATGTGCCTAGGTGGGTTAGGACACAGTGTACTACTAAAGAGCCCAACCTCAATGTCCATGCCCGCAGTATTACAGGTTCAGTAACACCTCAGTGTTCAAACTGTCAGCAGTACAGACTCAGTGACACCTCAGTGTCCATACCAGCAGTATTACAGGGTCAGTGACACTTCAGTGTTCAAACTGTCAGTAGTAGACTCAGTGACACCTCAGTGTTATTACTGTCAGTAGTACAGACTCAGTGACACCTGTGTTCATACTGTCAGTAGTACAGACTCAGTGACACCTCAGTGTTCATACTGTCAGTAGTACAGACACAGTTACACCTCAGTGTTCATACTGTCAGTAGTACAGACTCTGTGACACCTGTGTTCATACTGTCAGTAGTACAGACTCAGTGACACCTATGTTCATACTGTCAGTAGTACAGACTCAGCAACACCTTAGTGTTCATACTGTCAGTAGTACAGACTCAGTGACACCTTAGTGTTCATACTGTCAGTAGTACAGATTCAATGACACCTTAGTATTCATACTGTCAGTATTACAGACTCAGTGACACCTCAGTGTTCATAACTGTCAGTAGTGCAGACTCAGTGACACCTTAGTGTTCATACTGTCAGTAATACAGACTCAGTGACACCTCAGTGTTCATACTGTCAATAGTACAGATTCAGTGACACCTCAGTGTTCATACTGTCAGTAGTACAGACACAGTTACACCTCAGTGTTCAAACTGTCAGTAGTACAGATCAGCTACAGTTCTGGCTTTGTTATTTTAACGTACTGTATATTTTCAGGTCTCTTAAGTGTAGTGTTTCTGTGGTGTATCTGTGCATGCTCTTTACCTTAAGTGTAGTGTTTCTGTAGTGTATCTGTGCATGCTCTTTACCTTAAGTGTAGTGTTTCTGTGGTGTATCTGTGCATGCTCTTTACCTTAAGTGTAGTGTTTCTGTGGTGTATCTGTGCATGCTCTTTACCTTAAGTGTAGTAGCAGTGTATCACACAAGAATGTATGCCTGAGATGCCAAATGTCTAATCTTCTTTAGACAAGTCAGGTGTGATACTGTCATGTGATTTTGGTTTAGAAAAAGGCATTGAAGTCATTACAGTATTACAGGGATTTTATAAAGTTAGGATTTCCCCTTTTTTTGCTTCAAAGTAGTGTGAAACTATCTCCCTTAGTGGGACAGGTCAGCTTTGATCCCAACTAAAAAGGCTCACGCAGGAGTCACAAGACAGAGCCACTGTGCTCAGGCACTGAGATGCCGTTATTCTGGTTCCTTTGCGCAATAAGAAGTCAGTTCACACCAACTTAATGAAAAATAAAAGTGACTATTGAAAATGGGTATGACATGAGGCAGATTATGAAGAGCTATTCAGAAGTGTCCAGCAGAACTGATTCAGGGCAGAAAATCAGAAAAGGTCTCCACTGGTACATATGCAAAGCCCTTCAACCCCACTTTGTTGATGGTGTAACCGCGATAAATCCAAATTGTTCTCTCTTGAAAAAAGGTGTGAATAACTTTACTGCATAATGTTTTCTGAGGTCTTATGAATCATAAGGTAAAAAAAAAACCTTTGAAAGGTTTTATTTTCCCTATCGGAGTAAATGATCTTTGACCTCATCTACCACAGTGGGAATACCATTAGCCCAGGGCTGTCGAGCATGATGTGAGTGGCTGTTCGAGGTGCTAAGCGGGCGTCTGATAGCTGGCTCACTGAATCGCTCGCCTCGGAGCCAGTGCGGGCGAAACGGCGCTTAATGAAAGGACATCTCCACCATTTCAGCAACGGCCCACAGAAAAGAGCTCGAATAGATTTTAAGAGAATTAACGTTGTAAAGTGAACTAAGCGGAGAATCCCTCAAGTGTTAGCATATGTGAGCTAACGCTAGCGTAACAATGCTGTTTCACATGGAAAGCGCGACCGCACAGCATGGACGGTGAACACAAACAAACAGTATTTGCATTGTACGACTGCTTGGCTTTCTTCACGAATCAGCATTGTTGGCTGACAATAGCAGCAAAATCATCCTGTTTACATTGAATTGTCTTTCCCAATGGGGGGGGCCGCACTGGAACATGACATAGGATAACACGGCCCAGTCTGGAAACGTCGGGGATCAAAGGAGCTCGGGGTGTTACAGACGGCACACAATGGCAGGATCTCATGGCACCGGCATGATCTGCGACACACCTGCTTCCATCGGAATAAAAGAGGCGAGTGCAGCTCTGCTGGGGGGGACATGGAGGACGTACGGTGATGCATGCACCCAAACAGAATCGGGGGGTGGGCTACATAGGTCAAAGGTCAATGGGATGTGCGATACTGAAGTGAAGTTTAACAAAGAAAGTTACATACTGTGTCACGTAACTTGAAGTTTAACTAAGAGCAGAAAACTTTTTAATGCTTGTCTCTGTCAGCTACACCTGGTATATAAACACTGCAAGGAATCTGATTATGTCAATTTACAACCAGCTTCTGCAGTTTGGGTTACGCTCTTATCTGCAGAAGTCATCTCAGAGGATGCTGGGACCTCTCATTGTTTGCAGGTAGTTCAAACGTTTCGCATTTCCAAACTGTTCACATTTATCACGTGGAGATTTTCCCTGCTACGGGTAAGTGCTTAAAGGTCACATCGACAGCTCGGCCAGTCTTTCTCTGGTGGGATCACCGTGTTTGTCATCTCAGAGTAAATCACTTTAAAAAATAAAAAATAAAAAAAGGCGTTGTGTGCCTCAGAAGCACATCGCTGAAGCAATCCTCCAGTCCTTCTGCTAGGTGCCAAAGCCACAGCACTCGGTCACTCTTGGCCCAGCTCAGCGTGACACAGTGACAGTGACACACCACTAGCAGCCAAACGCACCTCCTGAAATGGTCACATTAAGTTACTTTTATGCTTCACACATCCTTCCAATGGCTTTTTGGGTTTTGCGATTTTGAGAGTTTCTACATCAATACGTGTTTTTCATGTAGACTCATGATTCAATGGCTGTAGCTGATGTGGGGAAACAGGACGGGGAGGTTCTGCTGCAAGCGTCTGTGATGACAGCACAAGCAACACTGTGACTGGGGCGGGAGCATCTGCAAAGGACGTGTGCAAAAAGCAGCCAACACTGGTTTGCGTAAAGTGAAAGGAATTCATGACTGCCGCATAACGTCACGGGGTGCAAACGGCACCAGTTATGCGAACAGTGATGACATGAGTAAGATGACTATTACGACAGAAACAACGGAGGGGGTAGAACCGGCACTGGAGGGGGGGGGGGCTGTTTATCACCACACTAGAAATGAGTTAGCATGGTTGAATATTCAAAAACATTTATAAAATTTAAAAAACTAGAAATTTTCAATATTACTTCACCACAATATAATCTGTTCTGATTTATCCATTCTTTAATAAGTCTGAATTTTATTCATTTTGAAGTTTATCTCTGCTGTCATTGTGAGCTCTGCATGGGTCTTTGGAGCTGATCGCCATCATTTTTATCCCTGCTCACGCCTAGTGTGGCACATTTTGGGAGAAATTTCACAAAAAATGAGTGAGGCACACAAGGACGGATCGGCAGAAGACATTCAACTTTCATTTATGGAAATGTTTTGGATTATTGACCAAAAGCAAAGAACTGGGCCGGAACTGCTTTGTCCCTATTGCATAGTTTGATTACGCTGTTGCTGTTAATTTCATATACATTTAGGATGTTATGGCCATTGTTAAATGCTCTTGAAATTTGTTCTTAGTACAATTTTAAATATGAGGAAATTATCAGTGTATTAGTAGAGACATGTCCGTAAACAAACCAGAATGTGAACTACTGACTTGGATGTCCCAGTGTGTTAACTCTTTTGCAATATTTATTTCAATAACATGGAATCCATCCATCTAACCATTTTCCGTGTTAAATTTTTTCAATATTGTTCAGCCCTAGTTTCAAGGCTACTTTTAATGTTGTAAGTTACCCTTTCAGAACGAGTGATGTCACAATCTGAATGGAAATAAAGTAAAGAAACTATGAGCCAGAAAGCCTGAACCAGATAAGAATCATTCGGAAATAGGCATTTGGTATAACTGTCCAAGGCAGAAGAATTTAAACTCTATTTTATGCTACCGCACTTGAGTCATTTCTTCAGTTTAATTTGAGTTTCAATGGTACTTTTTAATGCTAAATGTAATACCATTTTATATGGAAAAAAAATATCTTGATCCATACTTCATACACGTGTGTGTGGTAGGGTTAACTGAATATTATTCGAATAAGACACAGTTGCCTAGTATTCCCGCTTGAAATTTCCATCCCTACACCATACAGACTTCAACAGTACATCAACAGCCATGTTTAATGCTCAAAGACCGCTTTACACAAACGTCTAGAAACGATCAGCCGGTGAGGTACATTTAAAATTCAAAATGACACAAATTAAATTTTACAAGTACAGAGCTGCTATCGGGGCGTCACAGTCAAAGCATAAAACTACGTATCTCTACGGGAGAATATCTTACAGCACACGCACCCGGAACAGCCCCTCCTACACTGCATACATCTGATTTGTGTGAAAATCTGAAACGCATCCGTGAATCACTCTCAAAATAAAACATCCTTTCATAAATGAGGGAGAATGTCAGGGAAATTATGCGATGGCCACTGAAGATGGCTGAACACACGGGAACAGTAAAGCGGACTAAAACACCTAAACACAAACACCCCCGTCGACGACACAAAAGGGGGGCTTTTCTGACCGTTAGTTACTTGGACGGGAAATGTTGGAGGGGCATTCAGTGGTTGCGCCCCATAGCACCTCAGAAGGAGCTGCGTTCACATGACACGCTGCAGCCCGCTCATGCGACATAGTGATAAAACACACGACCCTTAACTGGGGATTTCATGAACTCACATCCAGTTCCTCTCAGGGTAATTACAGGACTGTTCACCCAAAAGTGACATTTGTTCTCCGGCCGGCAATGGTGAAAGACTGACTTCTCTTCCATCCACTTCTTTGCCGTCACTCGGTGACGGACATCATTTGTGGTGCGTAAATCATACGCAAGGTGTCCCATCTTCAAATGAGGGTTAATTGAACTTGCCGCTTCACTACTTTGTGAAAAACACAGCTGACCATCCACAGCTATCTGAAGTAGCTTGTGTTAAAGGCAAGGTGACCGATACGAGATCTACTGAGGGTTAGAGAGCAGGTTCCAAGGCATGAAGATGAATAAGCACAGTGCTTAGGGGATGATTTCTCATATTTACCATCACAGGTGAGACTTTCATTCTAAAGTCCAGTCCTGACAGCCGGCCCGGCTCTGCGATATCGGAGCTAGATTTAAAAAATGTCTATGTATACAGACAAAGAATAACTTAAATACATAAATTACACATCATAAAATAAATTTTCCATTGGGGGGGGGGGGGCGACTTGAAGGAGGTCTGAGAACAAAAACCACTTTATGCTGAAACCTGCAGATGTGCTTTGACTTGCATGTCCCCCTCCAGCGGTAAGGAGAAGATGTGTAATGTTGGTGTGTTGAGAAGCTTTGGCAGAGATACAGCAATATTCCATGACAGTGGAAAGGAACGCGGAGACCGGCTCTCATCACGGCTGGGTGGAACCTGACCAAATGTGGATTTCCATCCTGCCGGGAGGGAGGACGAGAGCTCCACCCATAGGTCGTCTGTCTATCAGGGGCCTGGGGGTCTGAGACCTAGGGAGGCGATGACCTCACGTGGATCTCAAGACCTTTACCATCCTCCTCACAGCGATGACTCGACCTCCCTGGAGAAGACAGCCTCTGCCTCTTGCCTGGCCACCACCTGAATGGAGGAGACAGAGGGGGGTTGGTCCTTGTTGGAGCTCTCCTGAGCCTCGCTGATGACCTCCAGGGCCGGGGGCTTGTTCTCAGGTCTCTTCTCGACGCCGACCTTGTCCGCCGCCCCGCAGCACAGCTTGGGCGCACACTGCGTGAGGCAGGAAAGCTCGCAAAGGGAAGTACGGGACTCAGAGTTTACGGTGACGAACTCAGGCTGTATGGTTGTGGCGTGGATGCCCTCGTTGTGGAAAAAGTCCTTCAGGCGCTTGGCCACCTCCATGTAAGAGGCCGGATCGTGACACTTTATGTGCGCCGTGGCGATGATGCGACTGCCGGCCAGCTGCCAGATGTGGAGCTCGTGGACGGCCAGCACACCCTCCAGCTGCTGGAGCCGCTCGCTCAGCTGGTGCATGTCGATCTGCTTGGGCACCGTCTGCAGCAGGATGAGGGCCGACTCCTTCAGCAGCGGGTATGTGGTATAGAGCAGGATGCCCACCATGATGATGCAGAGCGTTGGGTCCAGGTAGAGAACCCAACACGGCCCCGCCGAGGCCACGCCGCCGGTTGAGTTGCCCGACAGGTCCACCAGCGTGTGGTTGATGTGCTGATGGTCGGTGCAGTGGCTGCTGGTGCAGGGGTTGATGCACGGCTCCCCCTTGGGACAGGGCTTCCACACGAAGGTGAAGATGAGCGCGTTGACCACCACGATGACGGAGCCCAGCGCGTCGCCCAACACATGCAGGAAGACGCCGCGCATGTTCAGCTGCGATGCCGAGTCTTGGCTTGGCTCCAGCTCGTCATAGGATGTGCCGCCATTTACCTGCACGTCTGGGCTATCTGCTCGGTGCACATCTGCGGAGGACAGAGATGGGAGTCAGTGCTTACCCGTTTAGCCTTGATCAGGACTGTGACGCAGATAAAGATGAGTTAAGCTACACTGAGACAAGACAAGAAAAGTTCATAAAACGTCTGGAGTTTAAAGGCAAGACAGTTCTGCAGTTATGACTGTGGGACTCTGTGAATATGCAGAATGTCCCACTGGGATTAATAAAGTCCATCTTAATCTTAACATACAAGACCAAGCAGTGGCGTTTTGTTGAGTCTCTGCAGAATAGTATAGCATCATACTACAGTACGAAAGACATTGAGAAAATAAAATGTCAGCCTTTATTCAAATATACCCTGTGATGATATATCACATCTGTGTATGATTCACAATATCAAACCTTCACATACAGAACAGGACAGTCTAGGGGCTGGAGGCAGGGCACAATACTGCAAACAGTATTTTTCTATTTGGTTAGAATTAACCAAAATAAAAGAAAGATAAAAAAGAATCTGCCTCAAAAGAAAACAAGACCAATGGAAGACAGACTGGGAAAGAACGGGGAAATCAGAAGCAGACCAGGGACCTCACAAACACACCGGCTCGACTGCAAGAAAAATGCCTGTCTCTGGCCTATGGAAGGAAGCACTGAAGAGCTCAGTCGCAGACCGGGGACCAACTTAAGGCTGCAGCCACGACAGAGGGAGCTTGCAGTGACCATCCAGACCAAACCAGCTTACTCATGCATGCCCTCTTCCATCCCCTTTCTTGGGGGAACCTGACACCCCATTTGCTGACGTTCTGGCTGAAACACACAGCATATGAAACACACAAGACCTCATGTAACAGAGGGGTTACCATGGATACAGAGGGATCGGCGCTAGGGATCAGTGCTTAATGAAGAGCTAGTGAGAAAAGCTGATCAAGCCATAGAGACGTGTTACGATGCTAAAGACAGCAACACAGAGGTGATGCTCAGCACAGCACAAACACATTTGACATCCAGGTACCCAGGTGCCACATGGGGACCCTGAGTGACAGTAAAGAAGCTGTCTCACACACCTAGTCAAACAACATTGGAGTCTATACCGATAAGACCATTGTAATGGTCACTGAAAGTTAGTGTAAAAACCAGGTAACAGCTTCATGGGTAAACGGCCTACTTAGAAGCAACTATGCAGAGATAAGAGCAGCTTATCAACGGGAGAAAATGTCTAGAGCATTCATTCTAATCAGAGGACTCACAAAAGACCCAGAGCCCGCCTCCATTAAGACTCCCTGAGACCCTAACCCCAGCTCCCCGGACTCAGAGCCAGGGGACGGCCTCTGATGCCGGCTGCATCACCCACCCTGCAGGGGCAACTTCCTCCAAAATCGCACAAGTCTGAACAGGAATCTCAACTGCAGCCACCTCCACCCGTATATAACGGGCACTGCATGGATCAGACCAGGAAACTCTCAGACCTACATATTTCACACGGTGACTAACCGCGAAAAAAAAATCTCATTATAATAAAATGGCATCACCAATAGGAGAGACCGGTACGGCAGGCGGGATGGGGCCGCGTACAGGAGACCCGGACTCATTCGATCCCCCAGTTGACTGCCGGACCTCCCGTGGTGGGAGATGGTGATGAATAACCGCGGTGGACCGAACCGGACCTCTAGTGGCCCGCTAATTCAGCAAGCCGGGGCTTGACACGTTGGAAGGGGGCGAAGAACTAACCGGACCGAGACTCACCGGCTCTGTCGGCGTTGACCCCGTTCGGGCTGCCGCAGGTCCCAACGAGGTTCGTCTCCTCGCCCGACGCCCCTCCGGGCCGGTCCGCCTTGCAGCCTTTGGCCCTCTTGCCTTTCCTGCCGCCGTGGGAGTGCCCCCCGTGTGAGTGGCCGTGCCCGCCGCCCCCCGAGTGGCCGTGGAACATACAGAGCCCCAGCAAGTTAACCAGGAGGCCGGCGGCGCCCACACCGATGACCACCTGCGGGGACTCGATCTCATGCGGCTCGGTAAAGCGCTCCACGGCCTCCAGGATGATGGTGAAGCAGAGCGCCGTGAGGAAGACGGCGTTGACCAGCGCGCCCATCACCTCGGCGCGGATCCAGCCGAACGTGTTCTTGTTGGTGGCCTGCGTCCGGCTGGCGAAGCGTACGGCCACCAGCGCCACCAGCAGCGCGATCACGTCCGACAGCATGTGGAAGGAGTCGGAAAGCATGGCCAGCGACGACGTGAGCCGGCTTACCACCACCTCGGCCACGAAGAAGCCGGCGGTCAGCCCCAGCATACACATCAGTCGGACGCGGTTCGGCTCGCAGTCCATCTTCACCAGCTTGTTCTCCGAATGGAGCCGAAAGACGCCGCGAGACGTGGGTTCGTACAGTAGGGCTACGGCTACACAAGCTTCGCGTCGACGGTTCGTCGCTCCTCGACCTGCGTCTCTCTGTACACGCTGCTTGATCCCCCAACACCGGCTCCGCGATCCTTCGATCTCAGCACTCAAGCTTCCTTTGTTAACACACTGTCATCATTTCACTTCTTTGAAATGGGCAGTGCGTCCCTAGGAAAATACGGGGTCGTAGTGCGGAAGCTGGGGCGCCAGGCAAAAGCGGGGGCACGGCCAGACGCTACGGCCGTTCGTTGCTTTGCAGACGGGTTCAAACTTTGCACCCGGACCGCCGGCAAAGTTTTCACACGGAACAGGGGGACTCGTGACGGCCACGCCCCCGGCGCTCCACGATTGGCGGCCGGCGGCTAGCGGCCTGCACCATTTAGCTGGGTTGTAGGGGGGAGAGTACAGTTTCCGATAAGCGGCGTGGTTAGCAAGGAGAGCTGCTTCCATACACGAGTGGTCCATACCCGCTGCTCTGGATTTTCGTGACGCATAACGTTACACGTCCCTGGATCGGATTGGTAAGTCGGACCATCGATCACAGCAACTACCCCGCCTACTCCCCCTGTTTCTCGGTGGAAAATGCCAAGGTAACGCGGTGGTTGCGTGTGTAGATCAGTGGAAATTAAATAACAGTAATTGTAAACGCAGGTTAAGTTGATGATATACCTTAATGAATCAGAATTAGGCTGGGTTAATCATAGAAACTGTATGCCGCGTTAAGATGAACAAAGGCAATAGACTGTGAACCGTTGGCTGGTATTAAGGAAGAACAAAACACACACACACACACACACTATATTTTCAGTGTTGGTGTTTAACACAACATCAGGTATGAGTACTAGGCGACATTCATAATGTCCGACGACTTAAAAGGAGGCTACGCCGTTACTTTTCAAAATATGGTTTTGCTATTGGAAGTTAATACAAATGTAACAAGCAGTCTTTATGTTTATATAGTACAGTATATAACGTTACATTTAAGTTAGTGCTTAAGAGTGGTCTGGAGCTGATATGGGACGGAATTTTGGAAAATTCCACTGTGTCCCGGCTGAAATCTGAGAGCTGAGCACGTCCCTAAGCGGGATGTGGGGCGCGGTGTGCAGACAGTCTGGGCCCCAGCAGGCTGTTCACTCGGCCCCGAACCGTGTGGAAAGTCTTTGTCAGCTTCTGCTTCGGGAAAAATCACTGTGTAAAAACCCACAAATTCTCCCCTTTCGCTTTAACAATTATTATTATTATTATCGATTAGTCGAATGCATTTGAACTCGGAATTAAGTTGCTACAAAGTCTTAACAATACATAAATAAATAGAAATTACTTTAGTGTCACCCTAAGCCAATCGTGTAGTTCAGGGGTCCCCAACTAGCTTATGACGACCCACAATTGTTCATTGTATTTACCTGAGAACAGGTGTGGCTCATCCGAAGTCAGGTGGGATAGAAAACCTACTGGACCTCAGCTTCCAGGGCCGTAGCTGGAGCCCTGGTGTGGTTCAAACACTGTTTGTTTCTCTCGTCAACACGACCACATATATTCACCTGGTCTGATCCTTAAACGAGTGGTAAGTTCTAATTACGTGTGTAATGAAATTCAAATGTATTATAAAAATGTGGAAGAAAAGCATAAACGGGTTACCTTCCTGATCAGTGTTTAACAGATTTGGCTGTTTATAGGGGCAGTTTGGTGCCCCCTCGTGGACATCTGTAAGTTATGCTCCGCATAGACAAGCGTGAGAAAACGATTTTGAAAGTAGCACAAAACTGAGGCAGACAGAGGACTACATCGGTGTTGGTGCTCAGTGATTCAGGCTGTATTTTAATTTGAGGTTTTTGTAAAATAAACCAGTGAAATTGAAGGCTGGTTTCATTCCTCAGTCATAAAGTCCTTCTTATCTATTTGAAGTATCATTGAATCAGGAGCCCCCCCCTCTCCTGCAATACTCTGATAATAAACTGGTATCCCTTCTATTGTTGGGTTAAGTCACTGGGGCAATGTGTACAGCCCAATATTTAATTTGCCTTCATTCATCCCCCCAATAAACAGACCTCTCCATTTAAATCTCTGCATCTTCCATACCTAGATGCACACCTAGAAATTCTGGGCCCCCAGCCAAAAAGTCACCTCGCCCCCCTGGCCAATTTTGTGTATTTGAGGTCAAATGCTGCCCCCCCCAGATTCTGTCAGGGTCACCACATGCCCTCCAATACCCGTCCCCCCAAAAGCACACAGACAGACATCTCAAAACATTAGTGTGCGACTAAGATTACCATAAAGCCAATTAACATACCAAAAGATTTTTTTTGTAATTTATCGATTATGTTCACGCTTAGTAAATGACAATAAATTTGACACCACTTCAGATATTCTAAAACTCAAAGCTTCATTTAATCATATAAATCAATTTGTTGGTACAGGTCTAATAGTTATCAATAAACAAACAAGAAACTATGACAGAATGTAACAAACATATAAAATGCCTATAAACATGCCATTTTATAAAATTAAAAACACCCAGACACATTTAATGAATATAGTGACTATCTACATATGCAGTGTCAATTCAGAATGAAATATAGGGGTTTTCATAGCTGCCAGTAACGATCCACCCGCACCAGCAATACGGCACCTTGACACTTCCCACTTCAGAATCAAAAATAATTTCAAACATGCTGTGTACACAGAAAAGGACGATGTTGTCTGTGTTTAGGATCATTATCATGCAAGTTGCCTGGATTATTTCTGGAAAGAGGTTTTTTTTTTTTTAAATCAAATTTTAGTGGAATCTGTATATTGACCATATTACTGTCAAATACGGTTCTCAACCAATCACATTCATCCTCCTTTGCAACACACCAGCAAAATAAACACACACTCATCAACACTGCATGACAGACAAAGACCAGCAGTTCACAGGAAGCATTGTTTGTGCCCATTTTGGCCACACACACACACACACATTTTATATGTTACAATGAGATATGCTGCCACCCAGTGGTCATCGGATGCCCAGCAGCTGCCTGCTCTTCAGATGGTACTGTCTCTCCACCTCACACAGGACCTGTGCCCGCAACCCAGCTGTCTGCAACCTCTGCTTCAACTCTCGACTTTCGTTTTTCCGCGGTCTCCTGTTCTCCTTGCTGTCCCCAGCAAAGTGGACCTTTTTCTTTCCTGGGAAGAGTCCATCCTCGTCATCTGCAACCAACACAAGATGGATGGTCACCTCAGCAGGGGGTGAGAGGTGGATCTTTCACCCTCACAAGCTTTGTGGACCATTTATGGAGCAGATAAAACTATAGGACTCTGCCTGGCTTAAAACCTACATGATACTTCTACCCTACAGATTAGGGTGGGGGGAGGATGCATGCCCCCCCACAACAGTGTGTAATACAACAGTGACAACGGGTCCTTGTAGGCACAAATTCAAGTTTGTGTAGTTTGGTTTAATTTAATAAAGTAAAAACAAAATGCACAGTACTCTGAAATTAAAATCACTCATTACAGGATCACAGCAATGAGTTTCCATCCCAATAAATAAAATTCACGTTTTATTTTACAGAACAGATCAGAGTTCATAAAAAGCATAAGAGTGAAGAGCGAAGTCTAGTTTCGGACGCGCAGTGGATCCAATGGTGGAGGATCGGGCCCCGTACCTGTCCCACTGGAACACGGAGCCGGGGGTGTCCTCTGCCCCTGTTTAGCCAGGGTCAGCTTCCGCATCAGAGTCTCAGCCCTTTTGGGGGGGGGGGGGGGGTATAGATTTAGCCGCCGCGCTTGCAGGTAAGATGACCTGAGTTAGTGGGAGGGGTCTGGAGGGCTCAGGTTGCGTGACTCAGCAGTAACGCTACACAGACCAACAGCCCAGCTGCAGCACAAACTCTCTACAGTGGAAAATAATCTTTAATGATGACAGTTAATTAATCATTAATAAAACTCTACCTTTTAAGATTCTCCTCTGATATTCTCTCCCGAATGCAAAGCTCCTGTTCTCTCCCTTTAGAAAACAGTTAGTTCTGCACATCATGATAATATCACCAGCTCAGTAAGCGTGAACAAACGCAGCAAATGAACACGCATAATGACAAAAGACTGACATCACACGCAGTGCCAGTTGAAGCCCCCCCCCCCAGCTGTCCCACTCACGCTCCAGCCGCTCCTCACGCTCCTTCAGGGCACGCTCCCTCTCCTGCAACTGCTGCTCCTTCAGCCTTAGCTCGGCCATCCACGGCTCCTGGGTCTTCGCCCGAGTGCCGTCGCCTGTGCATAATGTACGCCTCTCCCTGTCCTGCTCCCTCCTGTTTTCCTCCGCCACCACGTCCGTGATCAGCTCACTCTGGAGGATGCACTCCACCGACGGTCTGAGGTAGTCCTAGTCAGGGAACGGAGCCAAAGGCCGGCAAGTGTGACCGACCGGAGACGTAGCCAGTATCCTCACACGCATACCAGTGACGGAGATAAACCAGCTGGCTTGCATGATATCTGGAGCTCTACCTGAATCATACATATGATTAAATAAACATCACATTTTTTTTTATATGCAACTGTGCTCTGTCCTGTAAACAAAGGCTGGTTTGTAATTTCTGGGGCGCCACTTAAAATAAAATAAAAACCTGAAATTTCAAACACTGAATGGATAGTGAACAGAATCAAAATATCATAGTTTGCCATCTGGTTAGCAGAACATACAGCTTCAGCATCTTCTACAGAAGGAAAATGTCTTTAATATTTAGTGCAGTAACTATTAGTTGCCCTACACATGTGTGTTTTACATCTTGGTAAAGACCACTGCTCTCCACAGCCCACCAAACGAGTACATGCTTCCATCTGCGTTGTAGTCTCCCCCAGGCTGCTGGTCGAACCTTTAAATGCAGCATCCTGGACAGCAGGCTGTTGAGCTCCTCCGAGTACCGATAGGGAATTCTCCGGAACTTGCCCTCCCGGATCTTCTCCGCCAGCTCTGCCTGGTTGTGTGCCGTGAACGGCGGCCTGCGCAGAGAGGGGGCATAACCACCTGGCTCTGCGTGCCACAGGTTGGGC
>JAODUD010000039.1:16341857-16361999 GCA_026784285.1 Stomatorhinus walkeri | reverse complement strand
TACTCTGACTCTTTATACGCAACTGGTTGGTTGAAACGAAACCTTTGTCTGGATTTGTACCTTCTGGGCCTTAACGTTCCACTGCTCAATCACAATATCAGGTAGCATGCGGTCTTCACATTAACAGTTTCCATCACGGAGCGCCCTCTACAGGCTGCCCACACACCCACCTTTCCTTGAGGCACCTGGAGATGAGGCCAGAGAGGTCACCGCCCTCACAGTACTCCATGACGATGTACAGCGTGGTGTTGGTGCGGTCAATTATGCGGTCGTGGTATCGCACAATGTTGGGGTGCCTCAGCTCCCGCAGCAGGTTCACCTCAGAAACCAGCATCTGCTTCTCCGCCTCTGCCATGGTGCCATAGTCCAGCTCCTTCCACACCAGCATCTGGCAGGGCCAAGTGTGTGAGACATTAGGAGGTCATCTACCAGAACACAGTTGGTAGGGACTATCAGCACCACAGACTAGGTCTATAGTGTACCACAGTGAGGCTCAGGACTCACACACAACAGGATCCATGGATGCAGATACAATTCATTCTGCCACTTGCACCTCTTAATTTTGCAGGCGTTTCTGCAATCTACATTAGGCTACATTGTGCATAATGTATACTCTGTTCTGCTGGCTGGAGTGCTGCCAAACGACATTTCATTGTTCGGTGCAGCAACAATAAAGACCTTTATCATTTTCTTGCCTAGTCGGATTACTTGACAGATGTACGGTACCAAAATTTAAATGGACTCCGTTCGCAATTAACTCAGACTACCTTAAACACGGGCAAGCAAGAAATCCAGCTTCGTGATACAGGCCCCAGGGGAGTAAATCTGTAAGACGTCAGCGCATCAAGACGTTCAGGTATCACGTTTTTATTACAAAAAATAGCTGTAATAAGTCGACATCGGTGACGGTTACTTCAAACCATGACCGATCTTTGGGCAAAACTTAACTGATTTCATCCTGAATTTCAAAAGGACACAAAGGGAGAGTTTACTGGGCTAATGACCCCGTTAAGCCATTTTGATATACGACGTTCATTCTTAGGGCACAGAAGAAAAAGAAAATGATGCAGGCAAATGCGTTTCTGGGACATGACACTTAATGGTACCACGACGTTCCATCTCGTTAAGAGCATAACTCGTTAGTCATTGTTAACAAGCTTAATTAATACTGGTCAATCAGTCAGCCAGCCAGCGCAGGTAAAGGGTGCCCAGCTCTAGCCCTCACCTTTCCGTCAGATTTCCTCCGTATTTTCTGACATTTCCCGTAGGAGCCAGAGCCTATCGTGTACAAAATCTCGTAATCCTCTACACGAGACGGCATTTCGGGTAGGGTCTGGCCAGGCCGGTATCGGAACCAAGCAGCTCTCGTGTCGGTAACTAAACTCCAGATCAGCTTGTCTGCTTGGTTAAATAAAACGGCGTGCGGATCACCCCGGAACTAAGGACGCCGAAGATTTAAACTGGTGCCTTAAAAGCACTGCCTGATTGGCTGCCCGAGTACGATCCGAGCGTTGTCATTGGTCCAGGATGAATGCAAACTATAAGTTGCCAAGCGCTCAACCCGCTTGAGAAAGGCGCGTAATTAAAGGGGAAACGGGCTCTCTCTTAAAGGGCTTCCGAATTATTTCTGTCGACAATTTTCAGGCAGAAACTAATCACCTTCCAGGACCTTGATGTTCGTCTGCAGCAGTCTGTAAAAGCAGCATTACTAATGTCCGAATGTGCTTTGTTTGTAACTTGTTTGGTATCACTATGCTTTATGCACGTCTTGTGACAAAACTAAATAGTTTAATAGTAACGCAAGTTAACGTATACATTACACGTGGAAAACCGTAATACCTGATAATTTCACATAACTAAATGCTTAAGTCAATTCCTTATCCACTTTATAATGTACGCAGATTTTATACATAATTGATGCTGTCGTCGTGCAAATTCTGTGCCATTAAGACCTTGAATGTTAACATTTTTTATTAAAATTGAAACGTAATATTATACTGGATTTTACAGCGACATTTTAGAAGTAGCAGTTGAAGTCCATGTGGCGCCCTTGGCAAGCATTCCCTCCCCCCAATTTCACCTTGTACGGGCTGTAAGCGCCCTCTCGGAAGATGCAGTCCTGGGGAATTGCCCGTCTTGTCCTTGCCACAGCCACTGTATTTGGTTTTTGTATCGTATAAAAAAATACAACTCCCATTAATGTTTTTAAACCTCACCACGAGATGGCAGTAAAAGCGTTTTAGAAAGGGACATTCTGTTGCGCTCCGTGTCATCGGATCTTCTGACATTCCTGTTTTTTCAGTTAAGGTGACTTCGTCCTCAACTCCCGCATCTTAACTCTTACATCGTGCAGGTACACAGTGTGTAAAAATAGCCCATCTCCATTTATGTGCAATGTTATACTAGTCTGAAACCTAAAGCTGCAGGGCACGTCTTCACACCTTACACATAGGAGTTTAACACAATTTAACCAAAACATAACATTTGTTTTAAAACATATGTAGTTTACCTTGAGATTAAAATCTGGAACACGAACAACAGAACCCACTGACTTGAAACTCGTGGTAATTCAGTAAAGTCTGTTAAATGTAACACAGAGCCCGTTATGGATCTGTTTCTGTCATTGTAATAATTCTCCGAGCAGGTGCGTAAATCACATGATCAGTCTGCCTGTTATGACGTAATGAGCATGCTACCTGCTTCATCCACCCTGACAGAACCTGATACAGGGGGCACCTGCTAGGTGAAGGTCAAGTGGATGGGGTCTATGCGTGAGCTCTGGGCACAGGAGCTTGCGTCACGCATGAATTACACAGGTCTCCTGGTGCTGGATTCAATGAGCTGGAGCAGCAGGACAGAGTGCCCCACAGGACTCCAGGGTTTTATCCTGGGTGTTGGATGGACATCAGGCCTGGAGAGAGACCACGGCGACACACCAAGCGTGAAAGGTATGCTGAGAGGACAGCTATGGGGCTGGAGCAGATGGTTTGTACACATCACAGCAGCCAGGCCCTGGAACGGGGCTGTTTGGATCAGAAACAGGTGTAGAGTGACATCCAGCTTTCAAAATGCCTCACTGGTTAATCGGCAGCTACAGGAAAGAATCACACATATCTAAATGCAAATTATAAAACAATACAGCCCAATAAAAAAATCTGTTAACTTTCAGATTACTGTTCAGCTTCCCCTATTTACAGTCTGTGGCATTTCTGGTGGATTGAAACTTACTTGTGGAAAAATGGACAAAAATGATCCTCGCATAATGATTGGAGACATCCTTGTAGCTGAGGATGGCTGATCTCAACAAAGTGTTTTTTTTTAATTAGCAGCGGAATCAAGTCGCTTCAAGCACACTGCGGCCTCCTAGCACGTCTCAGATGAGTGTTCAGCTATGGCTATTTCTGTCGCCTGGGCAGGTTGGCGTGGCCTTCACACACAGCGGGATGTTTTGGGGCCCGCTGGTTCAAAGGGGGCCCCACCGCTGATCTCCAGCTCCAGCCCAAAGGATAGTGTCATCCCTGCATGTCTCACGTCATGAATAAAGCACCTGCTTAATGGGTCCTGGGTCTCCTGCCACATTCGTCTCTGTTTGGGAGGGATCGTTTTTGACGTGGATGTAGGGAGAGGATGAATGGAGTAGGGAACCCCCCCCCCCCAGGCCTACCAGTAAACATCAGCAGGCACCATTAGCGTCTCCAAAACTAATGGCCACTCAGAATCACTAAGCAACTAATCGCACTGTTCTTGAGTTTCTCTTATTTCCTTTGACTGACATGGAAAGACTATTTCATTCTGATGAAACCAAACATGTTGTGAGGGCTTGGATCGCCTCAGCAAAGTAAACAGATGATAGTGTCACGAAGCACAGCAAGTTGGCTTCAATCAAAGGAATCCAAATGAAGGCAATGGAACGAGACAACTCTCGTATCATGTAAGAATTTTTATTGTATTGGCATTTTGTGAAACTGTTTGCTTACACTTCTGATAGTCACAATTAATACATTTTTAAAATTGTTGACTAATGAGTCTCCTCTTCAATTCAAAATTCAGACGTTTTCTCTTCCTTCAAAAAAGGAAAGACCAACGCAACAAACACATACAGTGACGCCACAGAAAAAAACTGCATCAGAGATTTGTGGACATTTTTCCCCAGAATGTTTTTCCCAGAGGCTTGATCACGTGATCACAGTGGTTAAGGCTACTGTAACGCAGTATCCTTAGTCAAGGATATAGTCTCCGATCACCTTTCCGGTAGTAAAACCAACGTTCACAACTTGGGACAGCTTTAAAGCTAAAAAGCACGAAACCCTGCAGTTTCTGCATTAGTGCATTACACTGAAACAGTACAACAGGAATTAAGAGACCTGGAGCAACTCTGAGAGCCACAATTAACTGCAGTCATAAGACACTGTGCCTCAGCAGTCCTCGAACGCAGAGAGCCCCTCACACCTGCATCTGTATCAAAGCTCATTCCCCCGCACTCCTACTTCAGACTTAGGTCTCATTCAACAAAACGTAATACACTACAAGCTGGAAACCATGATCACAACAGAAAATGTGATTTTTGATTCAAATTACAGCCTAGATATTACCACGTAATCACAAATCTTGACTTGCTCTACTGCTCTACTTTAGGATGACTAGATCATTAGTCTTAGCTAAACTTCACTCACGTTACAACAAGCACACCTATTGCTCTGTAGCCTCTATTTAGAGCTGATCACAACTGTAAGCACATAGTCAAGCGGGCCAGAAATCCCCCTCCCAAAAGGTCCGATGAGTTTTCATACTAAAATTTGTCGATCTCCACCAGATACCTTTCAGGGCCTGTTCATATCGTTCTTTATGATTAATATTAGATGTCCTTCTCTGTTCAGAAATGCATCCCTTTCACAAGATCAATGGGATAAAAAAAGGAATGTAAGAACCTGGAGAATGGACAGAGCAACACAAAACACTTATGGGCTGGAGGCCAACCTTAAGCGTGGATTTAGTTGATTCCAGTGGCAGTGTTTGAAGAAGTCCAAAGAACATCTACACGTTAAAAGGAAGGGGAATTCAATGAAGAATTTGCCGTTTCGGTGTGGAAATAGACACATTGGCTCACATGCCTGCTCAGGCACAGATAAACCAGGGGCAAGACAACTCTGATGGTGGCCGTTTGGTCTTCTCAAGCAAACTAAACATTACGATGACCAGCATACTCAAATTCCTCACTGTTCCAGTTCTTAGCTCATGACAGTCAGCTATGATCTCATTCACTGTAGGTCAGAGGTCAAGCCACAGCTGTTCATCTCATGGGGACATTAAACAGGCTTTGGGAGCATTCACAGTGCCTCTTACTGAGAGCAGGGGAGCCACCTCTATCCCCAACAGCACATTAAATCCACTGCATCCGGAAAACAGATTAACATTATTTCATCGTCAAGGGACACATACCATTAGAGCGCCTAGGACTGAACACTGTTAGACTACCCAGAAGCACTGGTGCCTGCTTCCTTAAAAGCAGTTACAGGCTTATAGGATACAGTGCATTTTGCCTTTCAGCCAAGCCTTGGGGGTGAGGGGCAGTTAAAAGAGTTAAATTACATTTTTTAATTATTGACATTCTGAATTAGTGTCCAACACAGAACATTCATATTGCCCAGAGACAGAGTGGAAAAGCAAGAGAGTCGCAGAATCTGGTAGATGGAAACACTAGCCTGAGATGGGAGAGACGCACTTCTCCAATTTGGACCACCAAGCTTTCTGAACCGATCAGGTATGCTGATAAGCTAGCCGTTTAGAAGACATGACTTCTATTTAAATTGCTGAAGCAATTGGTAAATGACAGGTTTCCTATTTCCGGTAAACGGCATTTTAAACTATCAGTCTATATGACTATTTACCAACACTCAATGACTAACATGACATTGTGGGACATGAACAGAAAAATTCTATTTTTACAGCTAGTGTTTTGTTCCAATCAGCATGTATAAGCTACAATTATTTCATATGTATCACATGAACACCCACAGTTCTGCACCTGGTGAAAGCCCTACATGTCCCACTCCCACTGGGGCTGAAAACGGCCGGCCCACTGCCCCTCAGGCTGCGGATGTGCTGCTTCAGCCCGAAACTGAAACAGTGCAACATCTGACACATACGGCTGATTTTGTTTTTCCCTCTGACTAAAGAGTAATAACGACATTTCCATGTAGTGAAAATGCACTGTGCGCATGTCCATCGTGTGTTTGGCAGGGAGATGAAGGAAACGAGAATCCCAGAACAGCGACAGGTCTTCAACTAGACTGTCCATGATATTTCGATCTAAAACAGGTGAGCAACACTGGACTTAAAAAGACAGGGTTCTAGTCACAACATTAGCTGTTGCCCTGCATATTTATGTACAAGACTGCACAAAGCATGACTCGGGGATAATTTCAAGTAATTTAAAACATAGATGCCAGGAGCCGTCACAAACACACTCGCTGTTGCTCCAATTTTACCCAGAGTGACCCCAGCAATGACAAAGGAAAAACAGACCAAAGAAAGAGGAAATTAAAGACGCTTCTCCCACACACACGCCCACATGGGCAGGTTACGCTGCACATTTACAGTAACACCTAAAATTGTCTGCTATTTTCCAAAAATGAACACACCATTTTGGTAAAGAGTCCTTAAAATAAAGATTATCACTCCCAGACCTTTAAAATAAAGTTTTTTTCCCCCATCTAAGCATATGGCTTAAATATTTTTCAGACAGCTCGGTGATCCCGGGGCATTGGCCGCGTGCACCCAGGCAGTCCCGTCGGTGTCCGCCAGCCTCCCGGTCGGAGCCCCGCCCGACCGGAGCCCCGCCCACACGCCATCGGTCCACCGTCATCAGCATGTGGGCCTTGCTCTGGCACACGAAGCAGCTGCTTCCATCTCCGTCCAGTCAGAATGGCAGTACCAGGCCAATATCCCTACTGCCCCACCAAGATGACCAGTGTAAACAAGGAAACAGGGACCCAAACCTGGGATACCGTCAATCAGAACGGAACCAAAATTTTCAGGAAACAGAAACAGCTTGAAGAGGAGTGGGACAAGGGAAAAGAAAAAGATCTGGGAAATCTGGAGATCTGAGGAATCCCTGGGTTGAGGGGGGGGGGGCAGTATGGATCCATAGTGCAATCAAGGAGATGAGGCCAGGAAGAGGATCGCAGTGTTGCAGGCAGACCTCATACACGGCAGGAGGGCCCGGAAAGTTCCAGCTCTTCTGGCTAAATGCACCTTTGAGCTTCGTGTCAGAAGGGGCAAAGACAGGTGTGTCCCAGAGATGGAAATGCTGCCCCCGCTGGGTTTAGAAGAGCGCGCACAGCTGGAAGGTCCCTCCCCTTCCAGGAGTTTGGTGACGGCCGTGTCCTTCTCCTTATGAGTCCTGAGCCTATGATTATTTAGTTCGCGTTTGTGGTCACAGTTCTGCATTTTTCTGTGTGTGTATGTGTGTTCTGTGTGTGTGTGTGTGAGAGAGAGAGTGAGTGAGGGTCCATGTTTTGGGGAAATATGTTCCGCATAGATGTACAGTTTTCAATGCTTTAACTTAGCAAATGTACATTCACACATCAAGAGAATGATCCCCGAGCCATGAAGCCATTGAGACCCAATCCTGTCCATCCAATTCTCTCTTCCAGCTGCTAGCCAATCAGAAGAGCCAGCAGTAGAAGTCGCAAAGAAGACTGAACCACATGTAACCAGACAGAAAGGCGAGTGACTGTATGACAAGGAGCCACGCGATGTCGAGCGTCATCTCCCTGGGGTTAGCCTGCTGCTGGCCTTTTGGTAGTGGGAAAGCACCTATGGGGGAAAGGAAGAGAGTCACTGGCAACTCATACACACACATCATGGCATCATCCTGCTTTCTTGGTTGAAACCCTTGGAAGAGCCCTGCACATACATATTTATTATAGACTCCTGGTTTATGCAGACTACTAATAAGTTCAAGGAGATTGAAAAGTTGCTAAATCTGCTCGCCTCATCACACCTCAGTGTGATATCATCACCTTTCCTGCAGGCTTTAAACAGGCCCCCACACCCATGCAGAACTGCAAACAGATGGCACAGTGTGCCCCTTCGCCCCCCCCCCGAATCTCCTACTCTCCTTCTACGTAAAGCCAGCAGCGAGACAGCAAGAGAACGACGTGGGCGACAGACCTGTTTGATAGAAGTGGGCCAGGAGATGCTCCTTCTCCACAAACCTCTGGTACAGCCAGTCTGTCAGCTGCTCTGTCTCCAGTGGGACGTCTTTGATGGGGTAGATCCTGCGGCATAAATCGTAACAGCGTGCATCAGAGGTCATAACATCCACAAACTGTTCCGACTGGGCATTCTGGGACCAACAGATGACTGACAGGATGGCATATATAAAGCAAAGGCGGAATAAGGAATTTGTGAGTATTAGCAAATGAAATGCACGTCCGGGTCAGCATGGCGTGCTGTTCCTGAGCTCCACACCCAGCGCTGTTGCGTTCGGTCATGTGACGACATGAGCTAGCATGGCTACTTTTCCCACTGCCTGAGAGCGTCCATTAACCAGCAGACGTCCCCAACACGCAGCAATACGCACATAACGCACATATACTCTCCTGCTAAGAGAACCTTCATTCCATAAAACATAGCTGAGTGAAAAGTTAATGGACATGTGACAAATTTGTTTTTTTAAACACCCAGCGTTTCTATGAACAGCGTAAGAGTAAGATAACAGAGGAGGGTCATCGACTGGCCCACTGGGATCTCCACAATGAAGGACCAACTGGGGATGAGCTAGCCAGACAGCTCTGCTATCCCCCTACAGAGGTGAGTGCAGGTAACCTAAGCAGTACAGGTTACACCAGCCAACTGGAGCAGGGCTGTTTGATCCCTCGACGCCTGTAATTAAGGTACAGTTAACGTCAGCGGTCTGAGGCTTCTGCACGTCTCCAAGGTTCAAAGAATGACAGATGAGCTTGGCCAGGCACCCATAGGCACTCAGGGCACGATAAGTCCTGGGTAACTGACTCGCATCAAAGCAGACAAGGCGCTTTCTCGACATCTGGCCTAACAAGCACTTCATTAGATTACATATACATTTAGTCATGCTTATGCTAATGTGCCTTGAGTTAAGCAGGCAGCATTTAAGGAAAATCATTACTAACCTAATACTTCCACCCTAATTTAAGTCATTCCAAAATGAAGTCAAGTAATCATATTGGTTGCATGAAATACCTATGTGTCACAGACACGTGCTCCCATTCAGCGGCACAACCCCCCCTTAGACTACATTCAGTAGCTATGACAGGACACTCCATAACAGTAACTAAGAGTTTGTGATGATTCAGGTCCAAAATTGGAATGCATGAAGATGTAGATATGGTCCTGTCAGCACTATCGCTGATGGCTCCATCACACCTGGGTCAGTGAGCCCCTGCTGAACCGCCATGGCGGCAGGAAACCATGTGAGCGTTTGCACGTGCCTCAGACGAGGGTCAGAAACCCCACACTGGCAGGGAGTTCAGCAGCTACAAGATGTGGCTCTGCCAGTTAGCAAGGCCATTCACTCCACAAGCCGCACCAGGGGCACCAGAGAAGTGGATGATGCGCCACTTAGACCCAAGTTTCAAATATCTCCTGCACAAAAACATTAAAGGCCTGATATTCCATCAAAGTTATAGCTTCACTCTAAACATTTTTATAGGCAGACACGGGAATCTTGCCCACATAGCACAGACTCCATCTGGAGCACATCTCCGACGACCAGGCTGAGCCTCACTGGCAGAAGGGAGGCCAGGGGAAAGTGCAGGTCACACCAGCTCCCGTGCGTTTCAGCCATAACCCAGCAGTGCAGTGGTTCTTCCTGTCCAAATCCATTACAAAGACATACTGACTTGTTTGGCCTCAGTGGAGGTGAAAAAAAATCCCCCAGTTGTACAGGACACGCAAAGGTGATGGTGGTGGTTAATTTTCCTTTCCAGCAAATAACTTCCTTATTTTTGAGATTGAGATTTCACATTGAACTCGATCCATTTCTCCAACACTGCTGTGTGAAAAAGGATAAGTATCTTGCCTATATTCACTACATATTCTACACGACTATCGTGCCAAACAGACACCATGAAAGGAGTTTTATACATAAGACACAGTGCGCTGTTAAAGTATACAGTGGCCAAAGGCTTCATCTACGCCCCAAAGGGAAGTTGCCTTAGCTGTGTCTGTGGTAACAGCATAAACACACACTCTAATCACAACATTACCCCTCCCTCCCTGAACTGTAAGCGCATGACGATAGTGTGAGACACTGGCTGTAAACAACAAAAAGTCTTTAAAGGTTACTCCCCTTCTCCACAAGCACACTAAGCTTATCCATCATTTATCTGACAGATGTGCGTAGCCCAAATGAGGACAGGTCAGATCCTGCTTGTTTCCCAGAAAGTGGAGGGGAAAATAATCAGGAAAGGAAAACATCAGAAGTAGAGGCTGCCAGGCCACGCAGAAGAATTTTGGCTTTAGGTCCAAGACTTGCAGATGACAGGGTGCCCAGTGGTTCATCAAGAAAAGAACAAAAATAATCAGGTCAATAACTCGATATTTGCAATGATTTATGAACAGGGTAAAAGGGACCAGATTCTGCTCTGCAAAACCCAAAGGGGGGAGAGACTGAGCCCCCGGACACATCATGCCCAGTAAACTTTGAATCCATCCAGACTCAAAATGTTCGATTATGAGCTCAGACTCAGTTCACAGTTGAGAGACGATGGCTGTGAGATATTTCACAATATAGCCCTCCATTTCACTCTGTTCCAATTATAAGCATCTATAGATAAGACCTTTCCCACCTATTATCCTTTATTTCAAGGACACTCAGTTCCCGCATCATCCCACCGAGACTGAAAGTAGAGCGAGGCTGAAGAGAATGCTTGGCAGGAGTTACACCAGCAGCTGAGTAGCCGATGTGCATCCTGGGCCTGTGACTGGGGGGGGGGGGCTTTTCCCTCACCCCAAAAAGGACGCCTCTCACAGCACCTACTGCAGGTGGCTTCGTACATCAACATGCAGTGTCAAGGCTCACATGCCAAACACTGTAGAGCCTCTCTGTCGCGTTTGTCTGAGGAGATTATGGCAGCCGCTGGCTCTGAGTGACGACTGAGGGCAACCCCACCCAGAGCGCACCACAAGAGATGCATGCAGAGTAGGTCTCACGCACACATGGGCGGGAGGCGCGGCAGACGGCAGTGTGTAAAAACCAGGGCGTGTCACCCATCACGCCGTAGTGCCACAGACCCAAACACGTGGGCCAGCACCTACTTTACATATATTCTGACTGCACATAAGGCCTCTTCCATGTCAGGCAAACACATCAGCATATGAATAATGCCAGCCAGGTGGAGGACCCAGACTGACACAGGACACAGCTCAACATTTATCTAGCAGTTCCCACTTAGACTATGCATTGTTGCAGGCTCTCAAGGTCTCCAGGCGACAAGGCTGTCCATCCGGTCTGATGATTATATGCACCTGGCGATCAAAAGGCCGTCGACCTGAAGCCCATACGATCTGCAGCCCATGACACAGCGAATCGGATTCTGCAGCCAGGCTGTAGAAATGTCAGCAGCTAGAGAAGATGCTGAACACCTCTTCCCTGAAATGTCATGACGGTGACTTCAGATGCTGAATTAACAATGAGCTTTATGCCTCCTCGCCTCTGCGAGCCCCGAAAGTGATGGCGCTGCAGTCCGATCGGACACGTGCGTGACAGGTGTGTGGTAAACGGCGCAATCCTGATGACCAGGCAGCCCAGAGCCATTCATCAAATGGCCTTTCGCACAGCTGTACGGAAAGAGATGCTCACAGGTGCAAAAACACAAACAGAATAAAAGGCAAAGCCACTTCGCACCCGAGCCTCTTCCCACCTGGCTGAACATCTGGGATATTCATGTCACGGAGGAATAGGGAAGAGCAGACCGGGATTTTATCATTGCTCGCCTGCCATTCACACGGCTCCCGTTCAAAACGCTGGCTCCTTTATAACCTGACAGAGCAGGAGGTAAAAATAAAAACCAGCTCGGTATCAGTTTAGATTCCCAAGTGGCATCTTTTTTTCAGGGCACACAAAATAACTTGTCACATACCTGCGTTAATTCACAACAGGGTGGGTAACTTGCTCCCTCTGCTCACCGTGCGTGAACACACTCACCCACACCATTAACAGCACAAAGCAAATCTGACAGTGGAAAGTTTTAAATTAAGGAAACCGCAAAGCAGCAGTATGTGCTCACTGAGACCATTCAGCTCTCAGCTGGCGGGTAGCGTCCGCATTAAGGTAAAGAGCTCAAAGTCAGGAGCTGCATCTTCACTAACAGCAGCATTCATCCATGAAATAAGACGATTGCTACACAATCCTTAGAAAAAGTTAGCATTCCTTCCACAAGAGGGAGCAAAAGCTAAATAAGTTGAGAGAGTGGCATGATGGCATGCCTGCGTAATATTCATGCAGCCTCTTCACAGGAGGCTCTGTGTCCCTGCTGAGAATCCAGAGAGGAGAACCCAGGTGGGATCCTGATAACTCACCGTCAAGTTCATTACTAGACAGGTGAGTCTTTAGCCTGAATCTAAACGGAACCCGGAAGCCACAAGTGAGTTCACTGGGCAGCACTGGGTGCCAAGAAACACCATAAGCTACAGACATTATGGGAGGGCACACTGTCTCTCAGGGCCATTCAGAGGAAAGCAGACAAGGAAAAGCCTGAGGGAACAAACCCAGATTGCCTCAAGGTCAAGGGGAGGGGATCTGCAAGGAAGGGAAGCTGCAATTACACTTAAGGCACAGTGAGAGACACTCATTTAAGACTATTACAAACAGAGGCCTCTTCAGCCGTCTGCTCCAGTAAATAGACCACCGCTTACAGAAAACGACATGAAAAAGTTTTTAAAAGTGAATTGTATTTCACTCACGACAAAAATAACCAAAAAGTGTGAGCATGTTAACAAGAACCCCATCTACAAGCATAAGCTGCAATCTGAACATTGTAGTGTTTAAAGGTAAAGGTTTCACATAATAAGTGCAGAAAATGAATCCATCATAAATTCACCAGTCCATAACACCATGGTAAACCTCTAAAATTTATTTCCAATGGCATGAAGTTGAACCAGGAGACATGCATGTGTTACGCCGCTGGCATCGTGACCAATATGCATCACAGACAGTCCAGCAGTCAAGGGCGGGTTAATTCAATGCATTCTATTGTTATTAACTGGGCTATCAAATTAAAATGGTGTCAACTATAATTAGCTAGTCATTATAGCAAAGAGTACATGACTATCATAGCATAGCATCCACATTCCTAGAGGTCCCCCCCCCCCCCTTTTAAGCTCATCCTCTTGGGAAATCTCATCTCATATTACACATTTACTAAGAATAGTGAAGCCAGCACTTCATATATCTATTTATTTATTTATTTGACAAGACTGATGGCAGAATTGACAAACCTTCACCTTCCAGGTCCCTGCTGTATACACAGAGGACTTGTTGATGAGCTGTCCTTACCTGTAATGCACATGCGTGACTGTGGGAGGCCGGTACCCAAAGATCCAGCTCTGGATGTCCATGGGACGGGCTTCAGGATAGCCAATGGTAACATCAACCACCCACTGCAGGCCCCTCCGTCTGGTTTCTGTGAACAGACACAGGGCCTCTGTGAGTAAACTGGCACGACATGCACAGGCTGAAGGTTACAGTCCAAAAAGACCAGCAGAAGAAAGTCAAAGTAGAATCACGCACACCTGTCTGAGCTGAACAGCCTATTATGGAATATTCCTCTGAAAAAACGTACTACACCATTTTAAAACAAATTCAATTACTGCATTAGGACTCAATATGTTGATAGTGAAAAATGATACTTTGCAGCAGAGAAACAGTCCGTCCATAACCGTTCCATTAATTCTCAGATTAATGTGTTACTTCTTAGTCCAGACCACACTGAAACCATCCTGCCTTTGATCATGCAAACATGCTCATCAGGAGAGGTTTTTTTATTCCATTACCCAAACTCAGAAGCAGCACTCGTGTGCCTCATAACATGCCCTTTGAAGTCTCAGGGGGAAGAAGGAAATTAAATTGCAGGCTCACACAAAGGACACTACGCCCATATTCAGACATTAAGGGCTTGGGATTCCTGAGTCAGTCACGATTACACCAAGTCAGAGGCTGCCCTTTCATCGAAGCATCTATAGCTCTATAAATAAAAAGCCTGATTAATGCAGGGCATCACTTTCCACAAGGTCCCAAATTTGAAAACACTAATGAAGCAGTGTAGGCGGGCAAGGAGAGGTGCCACGCAAAAAGACAGAATTAAGCTAAATGGTGATGAATGGGAAAGAAGAGAGAAATTTCAGCGATTCTGAACTGCAGAGGCAGCTTCCTGGCCAAGCAGTATATGTAGTGTCTGTCCCCAAGAGCCAAATAACATCCCCAATTAATCAGCAGAGGGATTC
The DNA here is from genome assembly GCA_026784285.1 of Stomatorhinus walkeri. Classification (NCBI taxonomy): domain Eukaryota; kingdom Metazoa; phylum Chordata; class Actinopteri; order Osteoglossiformes; family Mormyridae; genus Stomatorhinus; species Stomatorhinus walkeri. The sequence goes on along the minus strand of JAODUD010000039.1, from coordinate 16,347,512 downwards.
AGCACACCTCAAAGTCATTTATGCAACTTTGGAACATAAACACACCTTTCACATTTCCGTTTTAAAGCAGTTCCTAAAATGATTTAATAATATTGGTAATGCTGATATTGCTGAGAGACAGAAGGAACATTTTGATAAAAGGTCAGGCAAATAGCTACGGACGGGAGCCACAAAAGCTTTAAAATTTAAACCTTCAATAATGTGAGTGCACACACGAGTTCATCAGGTTACTTAGTGGAGGTAAATAACCCATTAAAACCAAACTGCTGTGATTCCGGGACTGGCCTCTCACAGCACCTACTGCAGGTGGCTTCGTACATCAACGAATGATGACATACTGCAATTTTAGTATTCAGCATGACCAGATGTCATGATTACTGCTATGGACAGACACATACCCCAAATTCAGCTTGGAAATTGGATGAATGGCATCAGGAAGCTCAGTCAGTGTGTTTGGCGGACAGGATTCTCATCTTGGTCTTGATTAATCAATCTATTTACTGCCTAAACCAGAGGCTCCCAAACTGTTTCACCTAGGGAACCAAAACTGAAATGTCGCCGTTGTGGGACCCAAACCCAAAATCAGTACCGAACCACCATTACATGTCAACACTATAAAAAGACCTACAAAGAACCAAATGTATGAAAACAATATTTATTCTGCAGCTACATGTTCTCTTAATTGAATTTAAAATTTCTACTAATGTTCATAATTAATGGAGCTCTCTACAAATCCCCCCTATCGAACCCAGTACTGTATGTGTGTGTATACATTCAGTGAAATGTCACTGAACTCTAACTGCTACTGACATTAGCACTAGGATACACAGACATACAATCAATGCACCCTTAACACTAATTTAACCCTGAACTTCCATTGCCATTCTCTCGAAGTTCTGTTCTTAAGTGGGAAAATTCAAATATGTTTTTCAGGATTAATCAGCGACCCGTAGTTTGGGAACCCCTGATCTACATCAACAATTTAGAACAGGCAATTCCATACCCTTGTCAGTTCACTACAGGAAACACACACACACACACACAAAGTTACTTATACACTGCAGCAGTGATCATTCACTTCTCTGCATCAGGACCGAAACAGTATTGAACCCAGAACAGATGAGCACCACAAAACTCTCCGGACCTCATTCCATCCGGGGACCTCCCCTCCATCAGGCCTATTCCTCAGAAACAGTGCACCTTGGCCCTCGGGGAAAAATAGTTGTGGATGCCTGGTAGCAGTTAGTGTAAAGACACGCTGTTGCGCCGAGTAGCCCGAGGAAACCTGCACTTTGTGGAGAGCACATGCAAAGCGCACAGGGCAAAAGCACTGCTGACTGAGCCTCTGTGCCAGCCTTTAAATGCATACGGAGAGAGAGCTTTTTCATGAAGGATATGATATGGATTTAGCTTAAAAACCACCACAGGTCATTTCCCCACTGATTTTCTTATTTCCAGCCAGGTGAAGAAAGGTTACAGGTCACGATGTGCAATTTCTCTAGACCGCACGCTGAGGTTATTTTGACATAGATTAACGGGGAACTTTAAACCAGCCCCCACTGGCAGCAAAACCGAAACAGACCCAGCTCCTTGTGTCACCTTTTCGCAGTTTGGTGTATTTTAACGGGTCAGCTTCACGTCGCATGTCACACAACAAGAGGAGAGACACAAGAGCCCTCTACACATCTGAATGTGGGTCTGTGCTGCTCAAGCAACAATGGAGACTATCTGGCGGGACCGTTCCACACTCTGTACTGCTAGGTTTAATGCACTTGCCTTCTGTTACCTCATTTCGTACCTGTTGTACCAATACAGATTAAACAGCAGCATGAATGAAGTCCCTGTAAACTGGTCTGTGCTGGCCGATCACAGCCACTGCTGCACCTGTAGTCCGTATCATATCAGCATGGAAGTGCGATTTACATCAGCCCAAAAGCAATGCGGATCAGCGTGGCGCAGGCAAATCAATTCTCTATTACATCCTATACGCTCAGATTAGATACATTAACATAATGGGTTGCCTCTCCCATGTGCATTTTATTAATTATCCACTTCATTTTTTTGCCCCTTAAAACTGCTGCAGTAGTTTAGAAAATGATAACATTCTGGTTACAGGTCAAGACCGTTTACTAAAACATCAAAATATAAGAGCAATATGACTGTAAATACTTGGATGTTCGCCTGCTAACTTAAACAACATTGAGGCTGGGAAAGAAGTTAAAGAGCAAAGGCCAAGGCTGTGAAGAGCTTGCAGTAAACACATAAATCACCAAAGGATAAAACCAAGAGTCATTCTCAGCACACTCAGCAGCTCAGTGGAAACAAGAGAACTGCACAAAGCATATTACAAGGTGGAAGACAGACCCACAACTGAGCCTGGGAGAGCAGAAGGTTCAAAGCTCAGGGCGTCAAGCTGTGAGCAACTTACTCAGCCTTATTGACAGTTAATACATATCAGTGCAAATACAAATAAACGGGCGATTTCTGTCACATGACCGCTCTAGTGAGGAAATGGGTGCGTCCGCAACTTAAAAACAAAGCTCAATGCCTACTGACATTGAATCCAGTTCTTAAAGATTCCTAGTTCCAATTATAATATATAGGGCTGGTTATTGAGACAAATGTCCCAATTCGATTCAATTCCGATTCGCAAGTTAACGATTCGACTTAATCCGTTTCAGTATCAGTCATCCTTGTAAGATGCCTCCTGAATGGCTCCCTGGGGAGGTGTGTTGGGCATGTCCATTCTGGGGGGCGCCCCCTGCATAAGCGGCACAAAAAGGATGGATGAACTAAAATGCCAAATGCTTGTATACCGATTTTTTTTTCTTTTAACCTGAGGAACACATGGGCATAGTTCCTTAAAAACAAATCCAACCAGTCTCTTTCAAAGCACAAAATAACTTGACTGAAAATAAAAATGGGCAATTCAAATAAATTCCATCTGAAACATGGCGTGTAAGTTGCAAAAACAAAAACAATCATTATTTGAAGAACATACGAATATCGTTTAGGGCTCAGAATTCAATTCGATTCTGAATCACATATGCCCAGTTGGATTCCATTTTGACTATTCGATTTACGTTTAAGACACATTCACAAATGTGCAAAACACATTGGTTTTAAAAACCAATAGGCACAGCCCTTCAGCAATTACATTGCTTTGCAATATTAACGAGTTAGCATCATACGAAAAAAAACGAGATAACGAAAACCAATATGCAATAAGCATAAGCAAATATTTCATTGACACTTTCCCCTCTGCAGTTCTTGTACCCAGGCAGAAATAAATTATACCAGCATACTTTTAGTCACTTTCATTAATTTCGGTGTTATGTTTGAAAGATGACATTTGAAAGAGAAAGAAAAAAAAAACCATAATTAAAGACATTCTTGTAACTAAACAAGGGCGGAGTGGTGTCTCCTTACATCATTTGCTTTTATTTCATTTTATTAATTGAGCTTTTACATAAGGTTATTTTGCGTCACCATAAGTACTGTACACATCCAAAAGTCTGACATCAGAAAGGTTAAGGTCCCTTAACTTTGACAGCTAGCTGAAAGGAAGCTATTGTAATGTTAATATGGTACCATTCGTTAGATTGTTTGATAGCATATTTTAATAGCGCCAGTTATTTTCTGTGGGTTTTGTTACGTCATGGCTTATGTGATGATATCTAAAGTGAAGTTATCATGCTCATGACTGTTAATCTCTGTGCTTACTAACAAACAATACATCCTTACTGTAAATAACTCCTTGTACTTACTGTATCTTTTTGCACACATTATTCCATACATACGGTATTTATACAGAATCCTTGTGCTGATATGCACACCTGCACTTATTCTACATTTACCATCAACACACCCACACTGTAAATAGCAGTCGGACAGTATTGACCTGTCTGGTCTTGTCTAACCTGCGTATGTATCTGCCGTATGTACGACACCCAATGGCAACCAGAGACATATTCCCTGCATGTGCGAACAAACCTGCTCAAATAAACCTGTTTTTGATTTTGAAGTGTAATGTTAATCGTCAGTTTATATTTTGATTAGCATGCATACTTTGTAAACGGCACATAATCAGTGTCATAACTAAAGTTTGCACTTGAGATTGTTGGCTGTTTCTACACTGCTCACAAGAAGACATCCTCAGACAATGACACGAGTAGATTGTGGAGCAAAATGGAAGTACACAAAAATAAAGGAGTTCAGAAAGACATTTACTTGCACATTCCAAAATTAGGTAAATAGGTGAGAGAGAGAAAGTAGCTCCACCTATATGAAAAGAGTAAAATGCAAGTAAAATTCAGGAAAAATGGTTTTCAATCACAGGCAAAAGGCAGAAATTGGGATTTTGTGAATTGACGTTGAACTGTCAAAACCAGGATATATACACATAGTATAATGTAATATATTATACATACCCAGGGGTGACATGGTGGTGCAGTGGTTAGCACTATTGCCTCACACCTCTGGGACCTGGGATCAAGTCTCTGCCTGGGTTACATGCGTGTTGTCCTGGGGTTTCCTCTGGGCACTCTAGTTTCTAATTAATTCTAGTTAAATTGCCCATAGGTGTGCATGTGTGAGTGCAGGTACACGGTATTTCAACTGCATTTTAAAAAGCAGCTCTATTCTGGTATTTTGAAATTTCCCAAGATACTTTTGGTGAAACTAAATACTACAATATGCTGTGGTGCCATTATACCACCCAAGCCTAAACAATAGTTCTACTAGTAAGCGTTTTCAGCTCATAAACATGAACATTTATAGCTCAAACATGCAAGCAGAGTTCATGTGCATTAACCCACACATAGTTAATTAAAATTGTGCGTGTGGGAATCGATGAGTGGAACCATAATTCAAATATCCTATCGAATTTCTCGTTCTTAACTTAGAACCATATCTAATTTGGAACCTGTTCTCAAAACCCAACCCTACACACTAGAGTTGTAACAATGCCATTCAGTATGTCTTGCGGTTTTGGAGCCATGGTAACGGTAAGGTCTCTGTATCTAAGGTGAAAAACATCACCCTTTAATTAAACAATGGAGTCCTCCTTTTTCAAAACAACCATATCTGTAGCTTGGCAGCAACATGTTTACTTACCCAGTTTCGGGCGCCACGGTACCCGATATTTTATCACACTGGTCGGTACGATACTGCAGTATTATGATATGCATGTCATCTTCTTATATGTACCGGCGTGAATACAAGACAGTGTTTTTCCTAAAAAATGTGTTTAAAAACCTGGGGTCATATTTTCAAGGGCAACGATTTAAATGTCATCATACAACAGCAGCATACCAAACAACTGGATAATATAACCACGATAAATACCAAGCCACGGGCAAATGATATCATTACACCTCTGAACACCAAACCTCGCTCCCTCCTGGTGTTTCACATTATATACAATGACAGCTTAAAATAAACAAACAAATAAATAAATAAAATGGCATGTTGCACCTAGTTAAATTACTTAGTTGCACTGTATCCAAAAATGGTCGCAAAATGCGAATGAATGGTCGCAGTTGGGAACCCTGGATAGGGTGGTACTATCATGGACTGCATTTATATATAGCGCTTTCTTCCAAAGCGCTTTACATTATGCCTCTCATTCACCCATTCACACACACACTCACACAC
>JAODUD010000039.1:16319088-16330900 GCA_026784285.1 Stomatorhinus walkeri | reverse complement strand
ACCCCCCGCGACCCAGTAGGATAAGCGGGTATAGAAAATGGATGGATCCCAGGGTGAAATTCTGAAAGAGGCAGTCTACATCCAATTCCCTTAAAGGTTAATCATTCTCTTGATGGGACATGCATGTACCAAAGTACGGAATCACAGAAAAGGTGGTTCTGAAACAAGGAAGGAAAGCGTATTCAAAACAGCGGCAGAATTATACCACACAATGGGGCCCAAGGAAGCACCATCAGTCAACGTCAAAGCAGACGGTGGCCTGCCTTCAGGCCTAATGAAGAAATCACACAGGTAAGCTAGTTCACATGTGGCACGGAAATGGTGGTGTTTGGCTCTTGCAAGCTGAAGCCTAAACCTTAACCACCTTGACAGAGGAAACCAAAGCTTTCCCTTTCGGTGTAAAAAAAAAAAAGAGGATATATACCTTTGCTTATGCAATTAGACTTATTAATTACCAGAAGCATTTATTTAACAACACAAAATTCAGAAAGCACTGGCAGCCAAGCTTGGAACCAACTGGGACTAAGCACCTTAAAGGGCCAACGCTGAAATCACTCTACCAATAACGCCCTAACCCACCAAGCCACACACCTCCCAATTATACTTGTTTTTACGCCATAAACATTCATCAGAAGCTGCTTTCTCCTCAAGATGATTACTGCTCAATCTTATGAGATTCTTTCTGGCAATAAAGAAACAATGATTTATTTCCATGTGAGGTATCATAAAGTAACCACAGCATTTAAAGTCCATCTTCCTCACAGATGTCAGCTGATTCACAGAAACCGTTGTAGACTGTGACAGACACTAAACATGCTCTTCCTTGAAGAGTGAACTGAGAGTACTGTAAAAGGTCATCTTATCCTAAAGGAGAAAGGGGGAAACTGGAACACAGTTCTACTGTCTCCTCATGAGCTGCTCAGATTACCCAGCAACTACAGCAAGAGGAATTTGTGGCTACCCCAACCACCAGTTAACCCTTAGCACTAAACATAAAAATCCATCCAGTAGAAAATTAACCATATAAATTAGATAGCCATCATAGCTGAACACCACCCAAAACAAAGTACTTAAAGCAATCAGGTAGACAGCCCCAAGCAAGTAAGTTGATAAAGTTAAAACCACACCTAAGGAGACAACTGTGCCTTCATATTGCCACCTAATCATTTACAAGCTTGTCAGAAGAGCAGTGAGACAACCACAGCAGAAGAGTGCTGAGCCATGAACTATTGCTTAAGTGCTTTACGACTGTTTCAGCCTACTTGTCTGATGTGAACCCCTCTACGTTTTAAAATAATTGATTGAAATCTGGGACAACACACACTTCATGAACAAACCAAAATCGATAGGTAACTTTCTTCATCGATAGAAATTGCTGAAACTAACAAGTACATTTAGAGCCCTGTCTATTACCAAGTGCATGTGAGACATTTCTGCAAAGCTACATGGGTGTAAAAGCTCAAAAGCGTAAATATTCCATTCACTAACACTACGCTCAGGTTGTCTGGCCTTGTGACTTTCCATAATATGATCTTACACCCAGAGAGAGTAACATTCAAAAAGAGGGAAGGAAACTCAAGATCCTCCTTTTGAGAGATTTGCACAATGACCAGATGTAAGTGTTGAAGAATCTGCAGAATTCAGCATCACAGCATTTCTTCAGTACTATACACTGGAAACCAGGACATGCATCTTACGATCCTCCAAAATGAATCATGCTTTACCTTCTTTTGTGTTCTGGTAATATTATGAGAATAACCGACGTGAAACTGCTAACTGGCAAGTTAACATAAAGCACAGCATTGACCAACACTGTGAAATTGGGCCTGAATTTAGTGCTTGTGCAAACTACAGCATCAGTCTTTTACAACATAAAATGCTCCTTGTTCCTCAGTGAGGTTTGCAGGGCACATGAGACCAGATATACAAGCACAATCAACTCCAATGTGAAGATGAAACAGATTCAACAGGAGTACACCGGTGGTCTTAAAAAAAACTGCATGTAAATAGAACTTTGTGCTCGCTAGGTTATAAAAACACATGATTGCCCAACTAATCAAAGCTGGTTGATGAGAACAGAGGTCGGTCTAAACCAAATGATACTGTTTAATCTTTATCTTAAAGCACAAATACACCTCAGCAATGGGGGGAAAGTTTACAGTCCAGGAAGCGACATCGATTTTCAACCAATTTCATCTCATCACAGCATAGCAAGGGCCGAAATACAGTCAACTCCACGGCGCAGAAACTGTCCTACCTGTGTAGCCCGCGATCCAGCCCCAGGACGCCACCATGGCCAACAGCCACTTGAACATCACTCCTTCGATGTACCAGAAGGCGCGGCTGTCCATCAGCCTCAGGGGCTGGAGCAGGAGCAGGTATATGCAGTATGACGGGATGGCGACACAGTTATTGATGAACATGAACACGAAGCGTGTCACCGACTTCAGCATCATCCAGCCCAGCTTCCGGGCGTCTTCGAGGGGCAGCGCCATCCTCTCTGCCCGATGCCGCTTTGCCTCTGCTGTGCCTATGCCGGGAGCGGGGGTGACAGAAAAACCAGCCTTATTTTATTAATCCTGAGCCGCGGAACGCTGTACATCTCACCATAATTCCAAGCACCGAAGCAGCAGCCGAGGACGCGGGCAAACAGTCGCTTTTTAATTTAACACAGAGTAAAAGGCGTAGCTAGCCGGCTAGCTGAGCGTCCGGGTGGATGGTGGAAGATGCCCTCCGTGACCAAGCGCCTCCTTTTAGCCAGGAGCTACGTTAGCTTGCCGGTTTCCACACCCAGGACTACAAGCGCGCAGTGTCGGCGAATAAAGGGCTGGCTGGGGCAAATTATTTCCCATAAAACCCAGGGATCAGCCGATCACCGGCGTCGCTAGCGGCGTAGCTTTAGCATCCCCCTCAAGTGCAGCTGAAATATGACGGAGAATGAATGCGTTAGCCCGCTAGCCTGCTAATCAGATACACGACACCTGGATGTATCCGCCGCCGATATTCCCGGCGAGGGCTCTACCCCTGGCTAAGTACTCCCATCCGAGTGCAGCTTACGCAGCGGGCCGACCTAGCTACTTACCCGAATCAGTGGCGCTTCGGGCGTCGAGGGGCGCGACGAGGCCGACGCCGGGCTCAGATGCGGTCTCCTGCTGTCCGAGAAGCGGAGGTCATGGGGAGGCGGGCGTGACGCGCACGTCTCTACGGACTCTCGGCTCGGCGCTGAAATAAAACAGCCCCCGAAAGACAGCGGGGTTGCCAGTTAGCGGTAACCAGGAAATGGCGTGCCGAGGGGGTGACCGGCCGTAGGACGACGCGTCGGACGTAGCGAAAACCTCGCAGCGCCGTTAACTCTGCCCCCTCCCCGGGTCGGCTGACTGGACGCGGATAGCGCCCGCTCTTCACTTCCCGGATGGACCGTTTTTTCCGACTCGCCACCTAGCTTGCGGACTAGCAAACACGCGGAACGGTCGTCCGCGACTCGCTGTATTTTCCCCCGTCGTCAGCTGACCCGCCGTACTACCGAGCTCGTCAACATTTATTCACGGTTGCAAACTGCAAGCAAGCAGACCGCATACGACACGACGCCTCCTAAACCGCCGCTGCCCACCGGCCAGTCGCCCAAGCGCCCGGTTACCACTAGACTGACGGATTAGGCTCTTCGTGTCATCATCTCTGTCTCCCCCACCCCTCATCACAGAAGTACGTCCCACCGCTCTTTGAGAGACCGCCAGAGCTATGTTCCCCTCCCCCGATCGGCGGCGCAGCCTGTGAGATGGGCACCGTTAGCCGCTCCCTAAAGCTGAGAAGCCGCCTCGGCGCTCCTCCTCTCCCCATGCCGCGGGAACGCCGGCTGATGTAGACGAGTTCGGCTAAGCGAAGAGACGCGAGCTTATAGTGGTGTTGCGTGGCGCCAGCCGTTTCTTGTTCTTTTAACGGTTAGAACGGCGCCGTTAAAAAAAAGTAACCGCTTCTCCACGGCGCCCATTTAGATCCTATCGGCCGCCCGACTCCTTTCTCTTCGCTATGGCTCGTCATCCCCGACTGGTCGGCGGTCGTACCCGCGGTGGCGCCCGGCGCGTCGGTGCCGTCTTCAGTCCGGGGCAGATCGCGGAAAGATTTTAAACGGAGGTTGCCGTTTAGGACAGTGGTCCGGAGAAAGGGTAACATTAATTAGACGTTTTGCGCCCACGGAATACCAAGTACATTTCCGGGCGAAGAGATCCGAACGCAAAACATCAGGATGTAGCACCCGGTTTAACGGTACAGTGAGGCGGGTCCAGGTGCCTCTGTGAGCTGTGGCGACGTCGTATGTCGGAATGTGCATAGGTATTCACGCAGAGCACTGTGTTATAGACACCCTAATATTCTGTTAAGGAATTTCACGGTTAAGTTTGGGTGTTTATAATCCACGGCTCTCTACTGCCTCCTATCGGACTAACGTGGCCCGGTGCTCCTGATTTATAAGGACAGCTCGGACCTCGTGTACCGTCTTCGCTTTGAGCAGGAACCAGAACATAAAGGTTCAGGACAGAACCTCCATTATAGCTAGTTCGGCTCCTTGAACCGAGTTAATTTCTGACGCTACCAAAATCCAGATCGATACCGTTATGTATGTTGGTTGCTAATAGTCGTAGTGGATGTGGTGTCCAAACTGGATGAACTGAGCAGGAATGGCTGTGAATTAACACGCGTGATGGCCGCTCACCATAACATTAAGGCTCTTTCTTAATGGAGTTAATGTATGGGAGCAGACTGGACTATGAAACTCTGTCTCAGAGGTAGCACCACTTAGGGATAGCTTGTCACCTGACACAAACTCATCCATTTGTGGAGTACACAGTCATGGATTTTAACCCAGCCTCACACCACTTCCAGTAATTACATATTGTGAGGTACATAAATCATACATATGTAATTGCACACAATTTAAGAAAAAAAGTTTTTCAAAATTGCCATATTGGTTTGTTGGGTGTTTTACTTACGTTTTCATATATAAACATTTAATGATGTTTATATGCCAATGAGGCAACTAAAAGTCTCCATTTTCCAACTACTCATCCTGATTAGAATTGCAAGGAGATCTTGATCTTATCCCATTCAGTATGAGATGGATGGATGGATGTATGGGATGCCAGTCCACCACAAGGTGTGTGTGTGTGTGTGTGCACGCGCGCACATAAATTATGCACCCTGCTAAATGCAGATAATACCAATACATATATGACCACTGGATATGGCAGAGCTGAAGTGCTCTGTAAGAAAGAATGATGACCTACATACTGAATCAATAGGCAAAATAGTGATATCACTGAAAATGACATCTAGATCATTAAAGATTAAATTTCCCCCTAAAATAACCCACACTTTTTTTTTTTTATAAGCCAGACAACTGTTAGAAGGTAAGTCACATGACATGTGCTGCTTCTATTTTCAGCAGTCTCTCTTTATGCTGGTGCATAGCAGTATGGCTGTTGTGATTTACTGGTTAGTTTTAAGTATGCTTTCCTGCGAACCTCTTTTTGTTTTAGTTAGTAAATACAGTAAACAGGTACCATTATAATCGTATCACTTTGTTAAATATCTAGTTAAATTTCATTTATTTCTGTATGAAGATTAACAAGGGGAGGGATCAGTCATGTTCAAGAATGGACTTTCATTATTTTGTAGAACGAGGGGTGCACTGGGTTCCCAAATCCTGGATTTTAGGAATAGGTCACTGCACTGCTCACCGTATGCCAATCTCATTTCCACAATCACACAACAGTGAATCAGTTTCTTGGTAATTGCACTGCTTTCCCTCCTGCACTATTGCCACTGAGAAAAAGCTGCTAACCAAAAGAAACAATGAAAAATAGTATTGAACGTATAGCTTAAGCAATGTGACTGCAAAAATGATATAAAATGTGAAATAAAGTTCTATTAAAGATAAAACATTAGCTCTGTCACAGTACTAAACCAATGACCTTGATACTACAGCAAATTTCAAGGACCAATATTAAAATTTTAAACTATGTACTTCTTACATATGCTGGTTAAATTCCAGTTTAATTTTAGGAATATTTGGAATTAAACAGTCGCGTTATGCGTCTTCATTTCCAAGACCACACAACAGACGCACATGGCCCCTCCTCAGTCAGCTTTTCCTGGACGTCAGGCAACACCGCAAGAAGCTCACTGGAAACGGGCATACACACTCCTCTGTGGGCCTGCTTGGGGCACAGCCTGCTGTGACTGCTGCTGGTGGCGCAGCTGTTGGGAATAGGGGTCCTCCAGGGATTTTATGACCATGGTTGTCCTTGGTCCGGTCTTCCACTCAATCCCACTGCAGTCCACAACAGATGCCTCCACGGTCACTGTGTGGCTGCCCAGTATGGAGAAGTTGAGGAGAAACTGCGTGCTGAAATAATCGTTGTGAGGCTCCACCCTCTGTTCAATCTCATTGGTCTTGTTTTCAGAAGGAATCTATAAGGGATCACATATAGATTTAGCAAAATGGCACCGAGGGAAGTGTCATTAAAAGCCTGCATTCCTATGTCACGTGTACAAACACAGCTCCTCGTATTACTCAGTGATGGGCCATCTTTAAATGCCCCTGTATCTAATATCTCCAACGAGCTGCATAATCTACATTACATAAGGCCTCAGCGTGACCCAGTTCCTCCCTCTGGCGAATCAGCCGGAGTCCTGCACTTAAATAACCTCGAAGTAGAGAAATGACAGGAACACGCAGTAAGGATGCAGCTGGTGTTGGTGTTGAGATTCCTTTGAAATTTCATGAGCTATTCTTTTTTCTCTTTAAGTCCCCCATGTCCTGAAGTAGCATGTAGTGAAAGTGCATATGCAAGGAGAGTTTATCAACAGAGTACAAGAGTCAGAAAAACTGCTGCTTGACCTAAATTGTTTAATTTTACAGCGGAGAGCCAGACAGCCATGACAGAGTATTTGAAAAATGGTAAGTTACAGTTTGGTATCCTCTTAGCCTTGCTGTCACCCCGAAGATTAAAATAACACAGCTGCATAGCAGTGAATCTGGAAAAGTCACGTTATTGGGTAAGAGCCACACAAGCTATTATGAAGCACAGCCACTCCCAAGGAGGAGAAATGACCCCATGAATTACCCAGAATGCCATGGATTTTGTGACTTCCCATCATACAGATATTATACTGAGGGTTAAAGTCCAAAGCCTCCAAGTTAAGTTAATTCTGTGTCATTTTTCTGAATAAAAACGGCCCGTTAACCCAAATTAAACGAGTTGTACAGCTTAGCAGGTTAAAACACTGCCTGTGATTGAAAAGTTGCTAGTTTTAATCCCCCTAGTGTGCAGCTGCTTCCGGGTCTGCCTGACCCAACCTGGAGAAGTCCATCTCAGATATTAAATAAAAATTAACACACAAAGAACAAGTCTAAATTTCATTCCAAGAAACTGGGAAGGGTAGCAATTACATCATTGATCAGCCTGATATATAAATGGCTGCTTTGTGCACGGCAGAATCTGCGATCCGTTACCTTGTACTCCTGTCCTGACTTGCTCTGCAGGGTGGAGCTGACATTGAGACAAACGGACTGAATCTTCCGGAACAGGCCAGGCGCAGATCCATGCTGGACCACGCCCTCCACCTTAAGTGCCAGCTGCTGGTTATTCTGAACAGCGATTGGTTCATTTGAGCTCCGAGGGGAGGGCGAAAGGGCAAGCTACCAATTAAAACAATGTGAAGAGTCAAATTTTTTTGAAGGCATGCCGTATATCTGCATGCCTCAGTCATGTCCCTTAGGGAAGAGCCTTACTACAGTCTACCCCATGTTGTCATACTTGCCTTGATACTAGTGGATTGAAGTTTCTGGAAAAAATACCTCTGGAAGGACAGTGGGACCTTGAGCAATGCAATCACGGCATCACAGAGACAGCCTGTATGCTAAAAATAAAAGATTCGTATATTTATACACACATACACATATATACATGAATAAAATATATAAATATTTAAATTCCATATATATATAAATAAAACACACCATACACACACACACACACATACATATATATATATACATATACATACACACACACACACATACACAAATGTGTATATACATATTTGAGACAATGGACGGACAGACAGAAGTTACAGATCCCTCAATTGCGAGAACTAAGCTTCATAGCTACTTCTGAGTTTGAGCCGCCTTTCACACACACACACGCGCACGCATGCGTACATGCACGCACACACACCAGGTAGGACACAGGGGGGTGCTTCCTGCTGAGCGTCTCCACTTCCTCCAGGACACGGCTGAAGACGGACATCATCCTCTGCTCATACTGACTCTCAGCCTGGACCGAGCCCAAGACACTGTACTCCTGGAAGCTGAGCGAGAGAGAGTGATAGGCGGTAGCCTGATGTGCCAACATGGGCCCTACGCTGGCACACAAGGTGCCCAATTAGTCAGCCACTCTGGCCTTCATCTTAAAGCTTCTTTCCCTCTCTTTTGTAGTGAGAGTGGAAGAAAGTGGTCATCGCTCACTTCCGTTCACCTTGGTGACAGGCTGTAATATCTGCACCTCCCTCCTCGGATTACAATACAAGTACCTGATATCACGACCTATTACAGAAGCTCTGAAATACAGGAGAAAGCACAGAATCAGTTGACCATCCTGGCAATAACCAGGTCTCATCATCTTACCTGGCAGTATGTGGATCGAGAACGAGAGCCTCTATAACATGAGAGATTAGCAGGCAGCTCTGTTGCTGTCTGGTCCCCGGGAGGTCAAGGCAAATCCAGACCCATGCGCCATGCAGGCCATGCAGGCGATATCAGATTACTCAGCTCCTCCAGAATGACGGTGACACTGAGAGTCACCATTCATATGTGCTTCCATCCCTGCCATATTAAGGATACAGCTCCACGTTTCTCAGAGTGGCGGGATCTGCGTCAAACGAGGACTGGTACAGGTCAGCGTAGCAGCCCGCAAGGCTCCTGAATTCATCCATGGACAGCTTCATCTGTCAGAGAGAGCGCTGCACTTACTGGCCAGTACGTTAGCACACTGCACAAATTGCATACTGTGCGAATCACACGCCAGCATGCTGCACAAATCACATACACTGCACTCCACATGAACTGCATGCTGGCACACTGCAAACTGTATGATTAAGAGCAGGCAAACTGGATAAAAAAAAAAAAAGCCTCCACGAACAATTCGGACTCTGGAGTTAACACTCCTCCCCCAAACGCACCTGTGTCGAAACACGGCCGCAGCGCTGCAGCTCGTTGCCCGAGGTGAGTGCGATGGTGGTGGCGATGGCGGGTGGCGGACTGGTCTTCAGGCTGTTGCAGGTGCAGATGAGCTGTGAGAGGGCCTGCAGCGTGTCGATGCGCAGCTTCACAAACTCACACTGGAAGGTGAGTGGGCTCAGGGGGGTGCTGGCTGCCTGTGTATGTGTTGGATGACAGTTTTGGTTAGTCCTCACAATCGGACAGAGAGCAGGCGTCCTATCTGGCCCGCCCTCACCCTGAGGCAGGCAATACCAAGCCACTACATTTATTAAGCGCACATTTTTGTCCAAAGTGACGTACAAGTGAGCATCAGACCGCTGGAACCATCGATTGGGGTTAAGGGCCTTGCTCAAGAGTCCACCTGTGACATCAGTGACGCAGCCACAGGATCTGAACCAGTGACCTTCTCATTAGTCAAAGTCCTGAGCTATTCCCACACTCACCCTGAGGCACCATCATCCTGAGAGTGGCCGGAAGGGGGTGGGGGGGGTTGGGGGGTCACGCTCACCGTGAGGGAAGCGATGCCCTTCTGGTAAGCCCGCAGGGCCTCAGCAATGGCGCTCATGGCCCCGCTGTAGTCTCCATCCTCCAGGCCACTTAGGCACTGTTCAGCCCGGGCAAACTCCTTGAGGGCGTTCAGCCAGAAGTAGAAGTGCTCGGAGGCCACGCGCGTGCGCAGGCTCTGGTACAGCTCCCCGGAGAACTCGTGGCAGCCCTGCAGACACGACAGGCCGACAGGTGGTGAGCGAGGGAAGGCGGGGCCTGGGCGAGCCGTGGGAGCTCCACGGGCACACTGACCATGCGGGAGGCCTGACGAGCCACGCGATACACCGTCCAGCCATTGGCCACCTTCTCCAGCTGCTGTTTGATCACCATCTTTACCTCGGCCGACAGCGATGCCTGGCTAGCCACGAACACCACGGTCGCCAGGGAGACCTGAGCGTGACAGGGAGGTTGTCATTAGGGATGGGCCGATCCGCATTTATTCCAATACACAACTGCCGATACAGATTCCGATACAAGAGCTCCTTTTACTTTAATATTATAAATTTATAGATTAACAGTTTTAAACTAGCAAATACAAATGAAAAAAAATGTATGCCAAAAAATCTTTAAATAGGCCATTAGAAATATACATAGCGTACTGTCCCACCTTGTTTTAAGAGATTTTTTGTGGCATTTTGCAATTCAATTTGAATATTTTCTGCAGGTGGCGATTGCTTAAAAAGCCCCAAAATTTTTCTCCCAATGTCGACAACGTCAAATAGGTCTGGACCGCTGCCGATACGACAGTGCATCTCTAGTCGTTATCGGTCATTTTCAGAGCCCAGCATCCATAATTAGGGCTGCAATTATGTTTTTCTATTCACAACACTGAAGAGTATCAATTGCAGCGGGTTTAAATAAAAATAAAAATAAAAAATTACTATAAGAACACTGCGGCAGTCACCTGACACCCTGCAAGCTTCTCCATAACAGGAAACAAGAGTTCTGTCCATCTCAGAATTAAATACCTGCTGTCCTTTAAAGTATAATACCTGCATATCACTGGCTTTGTGTCAGAGCTATAGTGTTAAGTGATTTACACCCATTAGTGAGACAACAGAGAGCCGGTGACCAGCCACACAGTGACTGGTGCAGCTCTCACAGCGGCATTCACACCTCCACTCACCAGGAGCTCCTGCTGCTTGCCGGAGCCAGAGGAGGAGCCAGCAACCTGGTACAGGTCCACAAGGTCCCCCAGCATGGCCTCCCCCAGCACAGGCTGCTGCATGGCGATAGCAGCCAGGGCGTGGCACAGCAGCACACGGGCACTGTCCCGGGCAGAGTGCAACTGGCAAAGTAGCAGCTCCACGGCCGAGGGGCTGAGGTGAGGCCGCGATTTTAACAGCTTCACCAGTGAAGCCAGGGCCGTCTGCGGGGAAGACCGGAGCCATCAGAGACCCGGATGCATGCACTCCACAGGCAATCAGGGCAATCTGGATCCCCAGAACCCTCCGGTGACCCATACCTTCAGGATGGCCTGTGCCCTTGAGCAGTCATCCTGGCTGCACAGCACCAGCAAGGCCTCTACACCCAGCACCGTGTCCTGCTCCAGCTGCAGCAGGTCTGGGGAGAGGGGACACCGACCGAGGTGACGTCGGATACAGGGAGCACTGCTGTAAGCGAAGGCCCCACATCCATAATTTACACCCGCCGCCTAAATGAGGTGTCTGACATAATGTTTAAAATTCAGACTTTGTTATCCTTACTTATTCATTGCAACCTGAGGCCTGGCACAGTCGGAGCGCAGAACCGAAATCCTAGCTGAAGCGACAGCACAGTGTAACCCAACATAAATGGCATGAGCACGGAGGAGGGGGGCACATTCCGCTAAGGAGAGACCCCCACGAGACACCCACCCTTCTCCAGACAGGAAATGGCGATGTTGGAAAGCACAGTCACCCCATGGGCGGCCACAGCCAGGTTGCTGTGGTAACAGCATTCCTGAGCCAGCCTGACCAAATCAGTGGTTCTGGATGGGGTCGGAGCACT
>JAODUD010000039.1:16293058-16318988 GCA_026784285.1 Stomatorhinus walkeri | reverse complement strand
AGCACTGCCTGGCAGAAAGACAGTGGGGGTGGGGGGGGGGGGGGGTGTTACACAGCATGCCGTTTCCTCTTTCAGCTTCCAGGGACTTTACCGGTAATAAAAGGATTTACTGAAAACTGGCCAGATCTTAATATAGCCATTACTCCACTGGCAAGAGAGACTCCTTTTTCTGAAAAATAAAAAAACTATTTTACACACCCACTAAGTTTTCAAATACCATTTACTAACATGAGCTCCTGATTACATAACAGTACATACAGAGCATGAAAGCAAAGGCACAGTCGCATTAATCCATAACCATGTCATCAGGAACCTGTTTATTGGGACATTACTATTGAAACACAATCAGTAGTTTCTTTGAGAAATTCAGGTAAAGTCCACTAGGGGGGCACCACTTAAGCCCTTCCTTGAACCTTCAGGTTACGTGTCTGTATCCCGTAGCCACTATGCTACCCCACCCTGTGCTTCAAGCAGCTTCTGTGATGAGCCAATGCTGGCCACTGATGCAGCCAGTATGTGGCCGGTCTGGGGCCAAATCGCAAAGCCTACCTGCACCAGGATTGAAGTACTGCTTTATTGCGATGGTGCCGGAGAGGGTGGAGAGCACGGACAGCATGCCCAGCTTCAGGCTGTTGTAAGGGATGCTGAGCGCACATTCGCACATGGCCTGAAGCACAGAGAACGGGATTGTGGATGAAGACATGGCATGATCAGCATTTAAATCCACGTTCATCACATTATGGCACAGTGCCCCCACCAGTACAGGAGAGTAAACAGCCCTCACCTGAGTGTTCTCTTTCGTCCAGAGGTGGGGAGCTTTTCTAGCCAGTAACTTCAGGTCATGGATGGAGAGCCTCTTGACTGCCTTCCTGGGGTCCTCCTTCAGGTATTGGAGTAGCAGCTGAATCTAAATTGGTGGGACAGTAGAAGATGGATAAGACAGGAAACCATACCATCTTTTGGGCCAACCAGGAAATCAGGATTATTAAGCAGTAACAAACTGACTAAATCGCCCCAAATGGTGCAGCAGCGTGGAGCACCCGACCAACATAACCTGACCTGCTTGGGGATGTCAATGAGCGATGAGGTGGCCAGCTGGGTGAAGGTGTGCAGCGTAACGATGACCATCTGCGTGGAGGGGTAGGAGGTGACAAGCTGCTGCAGGAGCTGCCGGCTGCTGGAGGCCAGCCCAGCGTTGTGGTGCATGTGCTGCAATATGGGGATCAGCTTCAGCTTCAGTTCCACTGGAGTGTCCAAGCCTGCAGAGGACAGGCAGCTGAAGGGGACCCTAAGGAGTGCTGCGCGGACAAGCTCTGTGCCGCTTCTATGACAGGGCTCCTTACCTTGGATCATCTCGCCAATTTTATTGCAGATTCCAGCGGCAAAATCTCTGAATGGGAAAGGAGACAAAAGGAAGAGCGAATATTACAGCCTAACACCACTCACAAGACAAGCTGAATGTACCACTCTCTGAAGCCAAAAATCTGAACATTGGCACTGAACACCCCTCTTTACTGGGACTGAACATTAGTGCTGAACACCTCTCCTTGCCGAGTATGAACATTATCGCTGAACACCTCAACTTATTAAATCGGAATATTAATGTTGAACACATTTCCTTGGATAATAGTGCTTAACACCTCACCTTACTGGGACTGAACATTAGAGCTGAACATTGTTCCTTACTTAGACTGTGCAGAGAAACTTGCTGCAGCAAATATGGCAGCTTCCACTTCAACATTGTCATGCGAGTCCAGGCTCTGGCGAATACTGTGATGGGCGTTCTTTCTTTCAGGGATGATGGAGGCCATACTGCCAAGCATTCTGTTTGAGAGGGGGAATAACCATCATCTGTCATCATAGCAATGAGTTCCCACACTTAAGAGCTGAACTGCAGAAAAGGGAACATTCACTGTCCCTTTGGATTTTCAGCTGAGGGAAGAAACCGGTGGTACCTCAGAGTAATGGCTCTGGCAACTGGGTCATTACTGTGAATGACTGAGAAAATCCTCTTCACAAATTCATCCACATTTAAAATCTTCTCCAAGTGCTTCTCACTTTGCTGTGTGACCTTCAGCACGCAGAGCCGTAGGAAATTATTCCTTAAAGCAAGTGAATTGTTGCAGAAAATTACGATCATAAAAACTTTAGAATAAATACAATGTTTCCAAAAGGTTGTGATGAACTTCTTCAAGGTAACAGATATTCAGAATACCCATTACTTACCCCAGCCTGAAAATGTCCGCCAGTTTAAGAAAGGCAGAATTAATGAGAATGGGGAAAGGGTACTTCTGGAAGAGCTTCGGAAAGAGAACCACAGCCTCACACTGTTCCCCCAGCTTGCCGGACCGCAACCCTGCAACCAAAGACGCATAGACACGCTTACTTACACCACACAAGACATATGGCAGATACCTAAACCAGCTAACTATTCAGAAGACAGCATATGTTAACATTAACATTCTTAACATTTTAAAAGAAACCAAGATAGCAGTAGCAAAAATGAAGCAGTCGTAATGACAGTCAAAACACGTCGTTCACACTAATTGGCCAACAATTTGTCAATATAACAAACAGCAAAAACCCTGAAACATAGATTTCAAATGGTAAAGTCAAGTTATCAGTAATCTTTCTCATCAACTAATCAAACTACCCACACACCTTTGTCCAGTTCCATGAGAGCAGAATTAGCATCAAGTTCCTGCTCTCCGTAACCAGCCTCTGAAAGAAATGAGCGCGCCGTAGAAAGCGACATTGCTTACTTCCAAGAATAAAAATAATATGGTTTGCAAAATTCGAGCTTTTAAACTAAAACAACATAAATCTAGATGTTGATCAAATGAATATACGGGTAAATCGGCATTATCCACTACAGCCGCCAAATGACGAGCAACAGGAAGTGACACAGGACGCTAGCGTATCGCGTAGTGTCTATTCGACCAATCACCGAGCCAAATGTCACTTTAGCGGGGAGTTCGGATTTTTCCCTATTCTCTCGTTCGCGGGAAAACTAAAGCTGTTCCGGACGGGAAAGAAAGTGTTCTGTTCTCCGCGAACCAAGATCGCCGTGTTTTAGGTTGTAGCAATCAATCAGGTGGTTTTCTAAAGCTTTTTACAATGCTTTTCCGCTCGATTATTAATAAAGGAGTCATCAGTAGCAGGAGGCGCCATGGTAAGCATTTGTACAATTTAGTACACCAGAAGCAGCAGGCAGCCTTGTTAGCTACAGTTTGGCATACCAAGTACTAATAAGCGGTATAATGTATTAAATAACGATGTACTCCAAAATGCTGTAGTTGATTACGATTCCTTGTTGTAAATAATGTTTAGGTTGCCAAGATGCCCGCGTGCAGCACTGTTACTGGGCTATTGGACAGCCTAAAACCTACTTCTTGGCATGATCGAAATTTCGTTACTGATTTGATCCGTGACTGTAGTATGCGTTTTTGTAGCATGCACCGAGTCCCATCGGTCCCGTAAGCCACGTTCCAACTTTTTCTTTAACTTTTTGTTCAACACGGCGGGTGGAGAAGCTTGAAACTCCCCCTAGAGGAATTGCTGGTGCGACTGAATCTAACCTTTTCGTCCTCTCTTCTGCAGATCTTCGGTTGCAGTATCCGCTTTTCTCTCTGCTCGGGAGTTTTGAGTGTGTGCGCAGTGATGAGCACATCTCTTATGGGAGCGATGGCACCACGGTTCCGCCATTTGGATGCACATTTTCCACCGGTGAGCCAGGATCTTTGGAGTACTCCTGATAATCGATTTTACTTGTCATTGGGGCATCGTATTGGAGCTATTTTATTATATGGTGCAATGAGCTGAGTTGAGTACCTCAGCTTAATTCTGCATCACATGATACAAGTAATACGTGCACATCCTAACTCATGTTTCCTCTAGCCCAAGATCTGCGGGACGTTATGGCCGTGGCCAATGAAGAAGGCATCGTGAGACTGTACAACACTGAGAGCCGAAGAGAGCCAATTCTGAAAGGTACCATCTACTTTAAGGAAGCAGTCACTTTAACATCTGATAGTTATGTGACATTTTGTTAATTGTGTCAAGGTAGCAGGATGTGTTTTGACACAGCAGTTGCCTTGAATTCCCTTGAGTATTTGATAATTGGCCTTGCAATCACGTGCATGGGTTTTTAGCCAAATTTGACATTTTGCTTCCTGTAGAATGGTTGGCCCATGACAATGCTGTCTTTGACATTGCCTGGGTGCCGGGAGAGCCCAGAGTGGTGAGTTGTCAGTCTGTTGATCTTTGTCTTCTACTAATGAGAAAATGATTAAAGTCCTTATTGTAAGTACTGCATCTGACTTTTCCTGGCCACAGGTTACCGCCTCAGGTGATCAGACAGCCAAGCTGTGGGATGTGAAAACCACTGAGCTGCTGGGGACATTCAAGGGGCACCAGTGCAGCCTGAAATCCGTAGCCTTCGCAAAACAAGAGAAAGGTAATATGAACTTTCTGTGGAAACAGCAACTGTACTTGCCAAATCCAGTTTGCATTTAGATATGTCTCCTTTTGAAATGTTTATCCCAAGGTAACCGTTACATCAGGATGTGAGTCAGGGAGTGTGGGTGTGGCTGTTCCCCTTCCTACTCTCCTATTTCCTTCTGGGTTGAAAGCTTGCAAAACCCTTTGATACTCATTGTAACTAAGAATTTGAGTCCCATAGGTACGGCCCAGAGTTTGTCGGTTAGTGTGTGTTTTCTCTGGTTGCCCACAACAACGCGGCAGCCCTTCCTGCGTGTGTGAATGTCCTCCTGTGCAGATGGCCAAATGGCTCGCCACACCCTTCATGCTGGAAAGCAGCTGCATGTTTCTCAGGCTCTGTGATTGAAATCTCTCTCCCTCATAGCCGTTTTCTGTACTGGTGGACGTGATGGGAACATCATGGTTTGGGACACGAGGTGCAGTAAGAAAGGTGCGTCTCCTCCTCTGATATCCTTTCCGTTTGTAACAGGGGCTTTTATAGGTTATAAATTCCTTTTGTACCCTTCTGTTGGATTGGAGACTGTTCTGAGATGCTCTCTATTCTCTGTCCCTCAGATGGCTGCTTCAAGCAGGTGAATCGGATCAGCAGTGCCCACAACAAGACGGAGCGACAAACACCGTCCAAGGTGAAGAGGAAGAAGCTCACCCCCAAAGGCATGCTCCCCAGCGTGGTGAGTGAGGGAACCCCCCTCCGACCAGCCAGATGCTCTCGCACCCAAAGGCTGCACTCTAACGTCTGCACTCTACCACCCCCTGCAGGATTCTCAGCAGAGCGTCACTGTCGTGCTCTTCCATGATGAGCATACCCTCATCTCAGCGGGTGCTGTAGATGGGTATGTCACCACCTCCCTGAGGCCGGAAGATGCTTTTCCGCCGGCATGACACCCTGACGACACACTTTTACATTTACGTATTTAACGGGCGCTTTTTCATCTATCTGGTGAGGCAGATGGCACATTGCAAACATTCATGCTGTCAAGGAATCATGAGGCATAAGTGCAGCTGCTATGGAAGCTACTCAGGAACATCTAACAAAACAAGAACCTGATAAAACAGTGCTACATAAGAACATTCAAAGAATCCTGGGAGGCATCAGGTTAGCGTTTCTGTTTGTCTATCCTTCTCAGAACCATCAAGATGTGGGACCTCCGGAAGAACTACACGGCATACCACCAGGACCCTGTGCCCTTGCAAGTGTACCCCTACCCTGGGTCTAGCGTGCGCAAGCTAGGTATGTCTATCGGACACCTCCGTTCCCAGACAGGCTGTTCTTTGTCCTGACAGGAAACTCCTGCACAGTGTGCACCCAGGTTTCATTTCTAAGCCCGGGTTCTGTTTACTGCGTGACAGGTTATTCTGGACTCACTCTGGATTCCAGCTCTACGAATCTGTTTTCAAACTGCACCGATGACAACATTTACATGTTCAATATTGCAGGACTCAAAACAACTCCAGGTAAAAAAATAATCTGAATTGTCGTTCTGAACTGTTTTGTTCATTTCATTTTTACTTCAGGCTCTTTGTTCCATCCATTTGTCTATCACACCGTTCTATGTCGTATAGAGGAGGCCTGTCTATACACACTAGATGGTGCTGTAGGGCCATCGGCATGGAAAATTAGCACTGTGTTAGTTACAGTAACCTGGGAGACCCATGTTAATCTCCAGGTTGAGTGGTGCTCCAGGAAGCTGCCCAGAAGTTATCCTGCCAATGGTCTGTCTTGGTTTAAGTCACATGATCATTTTTATTGATGGTTGGGCTCCTGATATTGTCTATACTGTCAGCTCCTGTTGGCAGGATCTGCATATGATAGGTGCCTTTTAAAGGTACAGTTACAGTTTTGGTGACATTGTCTCTTCTGACCAAACACGGTTCTGATATCATCCAACATGCCCTTGTATGGCATGAATGATTCAGCTCCTGGGGGGTGCTAGCACCTTAAGTGACCTGCCAGCATGTCGGTTTGCCAAGTTGAAATGAGGTGACATGGAGAAAACTTTCCAGTAGGGGGCAGTAGGATACTATAGGAACATCTCGTGTTTTAGAATAGGAATGTGAGACGCCTTTGTTTGGGCTTGGTTCCCACATGCCTGGTGATCTCCCCCATAAGAGTTACTCATCTTAAGATGCCACCTCTGTGGAACCCTGAGGGCGGAGGGTGTCCATGCAAGTTCTTTCCAGGGCCGAGTGTCACCGCGTCCCCGCCCTCGCCGTCACACTCTCTCTCTGCTCTCCGCCCCTGTACCTCCGTGCTGCAGCTGTCAGTCCTGGTCGGAATGTGGCCTGGCAGGCTTTTCCTGACCCTGTGGCGGGTGTCGTGTGTGCCGGGGCGCCTCTGGAGGCTGGGCTGGGCCTCCTCCCTGTGTGCTCTATGGATTTCAGGATTAGATCTAGCAGTTAAAAGTTTCTCGCCGTTTATTTGGGTAGTTTTCTTTGCCCACGATATAAAACTTTTCATTTTGAGGTAAAGGGATGTCTCAATGTGTGTGGGCAAATGCCATGTTTTTGTTTAGTGGAATCGGTATAAATGCTGTCTCCCCCCATTCCTTTCCCCCAGTTGCGGTCTTCAGTGGTCATCTAAACTCCTCCTTCTATGTCAAGTCCACTGTAAGTCCAGATGACCAGTTCCTGGTCAGTGGTTCGAGTGACCATCAGGCTTACATCTGGAAGGTGAGAGGCTTCTTTGTCACACTAAGGTCTCCTGGGGTGACCCTGGTTTCCAAAAAGGATCGTTTTCCCCACATCTGAACATCGTTTCGATTCCCTAGAGCAGGGGTGTCAAACTTCAGTCCCGGGGGCCCGGAGCCCTGTACATTTTTGGGTTTCCCCTCATTTAACACACCTTATTCCACTCCTTGTGCTAATTACCACACAATTCTTGAGCGGAATGATTTGTAGTGGAACAGGGAAAGAACTAAGATACACAGGGCTCTGACCCCCCAGGACTGGAGTTTGACATGTCCGCCCTAGAGTAAACACTGGTGATATAATTGCCGGATTTTTTTTCCATTCTAGATTTCTGATCCAGGAAGTTCCCCCATCACGTTGCAAGGCCATTGCCAGGAAGTGACTTCGGTGATGTGGTGTCCCACAGATTTCACCAAGGTGATTCTTCTGCCTCCCACTCACTCTTATCTATGTGGACGTGAATTGTTAAGATTCCTATGGAAGAGGCTTGGTGGTGCTCTTTGTGATCATGCGACTTCAGCCTTTGTGCTCATGTTCAGTAAGTTACCTTTGGAGCAAAGTCCTGGAGATCTATGGTGTTAGCTTTCAGAGTAGTGTGCCAGACTCAAACGGGACTTTCTCTGACTCATGACGTTTATGTGCAGTAACCTGAATCTTGGAAGTTTTGGAGCAGAGAACATACTGTATGTGTAGATGTGACAGAACATAGGCACATGTGAACTCAGATCTGTGTTGGCAGATTGCTTCCTGTTCAGACGACAACACCATACGGGTGTGGCGCTTAAACCGTGCAGAAGATGGAGCGAGGTCCTGTGGGGCAGCCCACCTGGTGGGGAGAGCCTATCAGAAGCTGCCGTGTGAAGAGAAGCTCTGTGGTTGGTGTACTTCTCTCGTTTATCTTCCATCCTGGCTGTGCAAGGAGGTTTTATGTTCTTTCAGGCTGCTATGATCTAAGCTTCGCTATAAACTTCAAACTCAATGGCCGATTTACGGTTGAGCCTCTCTGAGCTTCATGGGTTACGTGAGATCCAGTAGCATCAAGACAGGACATTCTTGTGTCTGCTGATGTTCCTCATCCAGAGCTGTTGTGTTGTTCGTTCTTCATGGAGGCACACACTCTCTTTAATGTTGTGCAGGTCCTGCCAGTGCTTCTGAGCACACTCCAGGCAAGAGACCCAGAACAGAGGGCCCCAGGGGGCTGACGTCCCCGCGGCTGGCGGCCTGTGCCCCCAGCAGCGCTGACCTGCCCTTGCCATCCAAAACGCCCACAACCCCCTTAACTCCCGGTAACAAAGGACGCTCAGCCAGCAGCCCTAAACCGCCGCCGGCTTCATCCCCCTCCATCCAGGACTGGTTCTCCCGTGTCTCGGGTTCGCCCAGCACCCCCAGGAAGGTCCTTGGCTCCAGTTCGCAGGGTATAGGCTTGGCCCCCTCCCCCGAACCCAAAGGCCAGGTCAAGCGCCGCCTAGAGACCAACGGGGATGAGAAGCTAGACCACATCGGGACCTGTGACCTCATCGCTGAGCCAAACCCTGTGGCCAAGCGGAGGCGTGGACCAGCGGAGGCGTGCTGTGTCTCACCTCCTGAGAATCAGGGAGCAGCCCGCAGTGAGGAGCGGGCGCCCTATACCTCTGCGCGAGCCGACAAGGAGAACAGCATCCCGCCCAGTATAGACTGGCTGTCCGCCTTGGGTCAGAAGCTGAGGAGTAACCCCGAGAGCGTGTCCCCAGCTAGGAGTCTGAATGGCAGCAGGAAGCCGCATACCCGGCCCCCGACATCTCCGGTAGGGGGGCGCTCTATCAGTGACCGGGGGCTGTGGGGAGTATAGGGGGAGGGGCTGTGCTCATGAGCTAAAGGCTCGTCCTCAACTTTGGCTAAACCACTGAGGAAATGGCGGGGGGGGGGGGGAGCTGCCGCCCACCAAGACCATGCCTGCTTTTATATTTTCTGTACTTTTGCCTATTTCAGGCACACCTTCCGGGTTCCATGAAGAAGATCTCCTCGTACTTCCAGAGAAGAAACCCAGAGTGAGCTCCTGGGGTGGTCTGCTGGGCAGATCCACGACCTGGGAGGCCCCTGCATGCAGAGTGGTCCGGTCCACCTGTTTTGAGCTCCGTGGCCCCTCCTCCCCCAGGCAACACCCCTGCAGAGGGGCAGTGCTTCTTGCCTCTCTGCCCTCGAGAACTTGTTGTCCTGCTGATTTCTGACCTAGCATGCAAGCCGTGGGTGCTGAAGTGGTGTATGGTGGTTGCTGGTCACTTATTCCCATGCGGGCTTGAGAGACATTCCTTAAACCATGTGTCTTTTAGCCTGTTTTTATTTTGGAAGAGCTTTTAAATAGCAGGCTGTGTTCATTTTGAACGTGGACAGTTTTGTGTGCTGAAAAAGTGATCACCTTAACAGCCTCTACTAGTTTCTACTACCAAATAGGAAAATGTATCACTGCTGAATAGAATATATATGCACCAACAATATCTGACAAAAGTTTGGGGGGGGGAAATATTTCATTTTGAGGGGTGATATTGGAAGCATTTTGCTGATTGTGTATATGAAAGTGATTTTTACTCCCTGTGATTGGAGCTTATACATATGCTCATCTGTTTTAAGGATTCATTTTCAAAGTTTGACAGAAGTTCTTGTTTTTTATTTTTATTTTTTTGTATGGGAGCTCTAAGCGTGACTAAAGGCTCAATCTCCTGGGAAACTTGTAATGGAACATTCCAGTGTTTTTTTAGGTTGCTGTGACTCTTAATGTACACTCTTAAATTACCGTTTGTAATCGTAGCTGTTGCTTGACCACTTAATGTCTGAAATGTTCTTGTGCAAATGTTTTGCTTGCTTTTTGTGTATATGTACATATTCTCGGATTTGTTACATTTTTATGTAAATTTGCACTACAGATGCTGTTTGAATTATCTGAAGATTAAATAGCAGTGGAACCATGATCAATACTCGCATTTGCTCTTTAACCTTCTTCACCAGTCAATATACCTTTTTGGGTGATTTCTTGATGACTGGAAGTTACTGTTAACTTACTCTTGAATCTTGAATCAGGAAAAGATCTCATATTTTTATGAAGTAACTGGCTATTTTAGTTAAATCCGTCACAATGCACTATTGGTAGGCTGGTAGTATGGCTGTGTGCTTGTATCATCCTGTGTCTTTACACACATTCATATACTGCTTTTTCGTGGCTTCAGACAAACAGGACACTATTGACAGATCATGTTAAACATTTTGAACTCAACCTGTGGTTGCATTTTAAAAGTTTAATTCATGTGACTCGTTTGATGTGGGCTTCTAGTTACTGGCTACTAATTGGTAATTCATGCGTGTATGGCATCTCGATAAGCTGTTTCTGCAAAACTCAAATTTCTGCTTGACTGTCTTTCATGTTGTGTATATGTGATGTAGGTCACACTTTCTCAAAAGTCGCTTTGTTTGCCCTAAATGACTGAGGAAAGTGTCTGGCTTTGTAGTAAGTGGAATGTGAAGTACAGCTATTTACACTTCATGGATATGCAGTGCTGAGCAATTCACACCTGTTAAGACCAGTTGTTCTACTGTGTCAGATTACAGACTACCTTTGGATGTCTCATTCCAATTTCCCTTTGAAAATGTCTACTCATATACACCGTTTCCTATTGTCTGCTAGGATCATTTATCATGCTTCCGTGGTTATGTATTTACAATGTGCTTACAACGCTAGCTTTCCACCGCCTCCGTTCGTGTCATTGTATACAACGCGGCCCCTGCACACATTTTACGGGGCCCGGTACGCAGTTGAGTACCGTTGGCTTGTGCTATTGGCGCCAGGCTCTGATTGGACGGCTGGAGTGCCTGTCAAATACGACGCCCAATGGCGAGGTGCGCCGCTTCGGCGGCGGTTCGCTACTCGGGCTTGCAGCTCGGTGGCGTTTGAGAGCCCGGAGCGGCGCGCTGTGTGTTACGTGGTCTGGAAGTATCCGATCTAGCCGGTGGAATTAGGAGGTTATCCAAAGGTGCGTTAAAGATGAGCATGCAAGCGGCTTCGCGCGCGGCAGGTGGGCCGTTGAGTGCTCTTTGCTGGTGGTTCTAGGCTGCCTCGGTCTGATGCCGCTTTTTCTGTAACTTTTACCGTAAATAAGCGGGCTCGGGGGGATTAAAGCCGGACGCTTGCGCCGCAAGACTGCGTGCTTCACCGGCACCTGCGCCACTCCCGGAGCTGGTCTTCGAGTGCGTTAACTAATAACCTGGAGCCGGTTCACCTTTTGGATTGTTTACTATTCCGCATGTGAAATATCGGTTTTTGGCGCATATATTTAAATTTTTTTAGAGAACCTGTGGATCTACTGTACTGGATCGGACCCGAGTCTGACTCCCCCTATCTTATTTACCGGCGGATTCGTCTTATTCCGTCTGAGGGCGAAGCTCAGTACCGGAGCGGCTTCTCCAATGTCAGCAGGAGCTCAACTGTTTTTGGGACTTTAAGCCGTTTTTTATTGTTGTTTTTCTTTAATGTATATTGTAATACGCGGCGTCCCATAATTGTTAGCCGCGACTGGATGCGTAGGTAGAACCACCGCAGTGTGTTTTTGTTGTTATATTTACTTTGCGTTTTATTGTTTAGTACTGTTTTTATTTAGTGCTGTGTAAAAAAAAAAAAAAGCGCAGCAAAATGTCGGCAGTGTCTGCGTCGGAGAAGGTGGACGGCTTCACGCGGAAATCCGTGCGCAAGGCGCAGAGGCAGCAGCGCCGCTCGCAGGGCTCCTCGCAGTTCCGGAGCCAGGGCAGCCTGCCGGAGCTGTGCGAGCTGCCGCGGCTCACAGGTAGGCACTGGCCCAGCTTCCGCAGCCGTTAATCTGCACCGATTACGTGTCATTCAAATCCATCACTTAGCCCCCATATACTAACATGCTTTGACATTCCTTAATATACCTCTCTTCAGGATTCTGTTCGTGTTCTGTGTACTTTTAATTTGTTTACTCATGCTTATGTGTTTGCTGCTATGTGCACAAGAATTTCCCCCAGGGATTCATAAACTTCCAGAAACCGGCGGATAATTTACTGCAAGTGTGTGACAGGGTGAATGGATTGATTCTGCGCCAGACGCTTGCTTGCGGATCCACCCCATACGTTTAGGGCAGTCTTTTGGGTGGTGGTGGTAACGTTTCCCCTCGCATGTATCTTATTGTGGATTGCAGTTTGGCGTTGCCCTGCGTCTTCGCTCCCTTCCACCATCTACCTTGCACACTCGTCCTGTGCTGCCATCTTCGTGAGGGACCGTCTCTGTCCTCCCTGTTGCTTTCCCTTGATCACACGAGTGTATATTAATTTTTGTATTAATAGTGTTCATTAACGTGTTACTTGCTATATGTATTTATGTGTACTAATTGAGTTGTATGAGTTCACCGGTTAGGATGTTTATCTGTCTGTAGTGGCCACACCTGTGGAAACCTCGTGTTCCATGTGTGGCTCTGTCCAAGGTTGTAGAAATGCTGGAGCTATTGGTCAGTTTTACATATTCGATTTATCGGATGCAAGTGCCTCGGTCAAGTGCTGGGCCCTCCGACACCCTTTTCTGTGTTTGTGTGTG
This sequence comes from Stomatorhinus walkeri, assembly GCA_026784285.1. Lineage (NCBI taxonomy): Eukaryota > Metazoa > Chordata > Actinopteri > Osteoglossiformes > Mormyridae > Stomatorhinus > Stomatorhinus walkeri. The sequence continues at coordinate 16,306,225 of JAODUD010000039.1, read as the reverse complement.
GCAGTCTGAATGTCTGTGCATGTGTCCTGTGGTTGTGGTAGGTTCGGTCCACTTTCTGTACTGGAAACGTGCATCATCAGCCGTTCCTTAGTGTCGGTGTGGATATGCGCAACCACCTTGGGGAAATGTTTGTGTGCCACTTCTGCGCCATAAAAGTTGGCATCTCCAATCTGTCCCCAAAAAAGTGTCACCTCTGTCCCCAAGAAGTCAACGTGTTCTTGCTGTAAAAGATATCAAAAAAGGCTTCAGTCATCTGGTTTCTTTTGCTTGAAGTTGCTGCACATTTGAGGAACTACTTTGTCTGCGGTTCATTAGGCAATAGTCAGTTTGGCAGGTGTGATGGAAGGCTGTGTTTTTACCATATCTGCCCTGAAATGGCTGCCTCACACCACGGTAAAAGCTTCCTTTCGGGTAAGATGTGTGTTAGTGTTACAGAAACCGTAAAGTGACTCGGGCAGAACTGGGACCTATCCAGATGCCTCTCTAATCCTCCTTGTGCTGGCTCTGCTATTAGAGCAGCAGCCGGATCTCCAAGCCGGAAGCTCTAGCAGGGTGTTTTTGGTGTCTTACTGGGCTTCTACAGAGAAATGCATGCATGTACATTCATAAATAAACATTATAATTTAGATTAAAAAAATAATCAGGTCTAACTTGATTGTGTGGATGCAAGGAAGGATTTTTTGCAAGATCTTATCTGCACTTTATATTGCGAGGGGGAAAAATTGCTGACATTTTCAGGAACGAGTCTGAGCACGTCAGTCGCACGGCCTGAAGAGACACGAATGCTTGTAAAGAGCGGAGAAATGGGAGGGACGCCACTTGTCTGGAAGTGTTTACCACGGGCCGGCTAAAAATGCCTGTCATATCTTTCTTTTGGCCCTATTTGGTTTGCCTGTACCCATAATAAACACCACGGCGTGTTACGTAATGCCGAGATTACAGTGCGCTCTGTGCAGGCGTCTTACCCAAAGTCAGCGGCCACCAAGCCAGAGTAGTAAACAGAAAGTGGTGACGGCAGTAAGACTGATGGCTATCACCGTGACGGAGAAGCTCAGGCAGAGAAATCAACTTTTGTTTGCACCAATACACAGGAATTCTTCAGTTTTCTTGTACCCTATCTTGCTTTCTTTAAGACACAAAGAGGCAAGCATGAAGTTTGGGTTCTGAGTGCAGGGTCTGTCTTCATTGCAGCGGCTCCATAATCTTTTTTTTGGCCTTACTCAAGGGTCCAATGATAATGTGACTGTTTTTAAAAAGTTTTTTTAAAGTTCAATAAATGCACAATATTTCCAAAGTCAGTGAGTAATCGTGTTAAATAATTGTGCTCTTAAAACTGACCAAAATTATCGGGATTATGATTTTTACCACAATCAAGCAGTCGTATGAAAACGTACCACAGACTTATCCTCCAGAGCGAGTCGAGTGTGTCAGTACATGGGCTAGCAGCTCTTGTGGCCACATGTCTGTTTCTTTGGGTGAGTCCTCCCAGAATAGGAGAGGCTGTCGAGCTGTATCTGGGGGTGGGGGTGGGTTTCTTGTCCACCTCTCTCCAGGTGCTTCAGACATGCTGTCAAACGCAGAAGCTCGTTCTGACAGCGCCAGCTTCGCTTTTGCTTGCCTAGAATGAGACGCAGACCGAGGACCGGCTCCATGGCCCAGCGGACCTGTAGCACCCTCTGTACAGCCTGGGTGGTTTGGTTACACCACATGGTTCAGGGTGTCACTTTCAGGTGCTTGCTGGAGTCACGATGGGCTCAGATTTGTGCCTCAGCAAGTCAGGCCACTGTCGCAGTGACCGGAACAGAGTGTGATTTTTACTGCTGCGGCCTTGCCCGACCCTACCCCCCCCCCCCCCCCCTCAATTGCTCCAAGGGCTGGCTGACCTTGTTTTCTGAAAATTGTTTCACTTTGGATGCAAGCATCTGTTAAACAAACAAACATGTGAATCACAGGCTAAGGCAGCAGCCGGGTGGCACAGTGGTTATGTTGTTGTTTCATATCTCTGGGACAGAGGTTTGAGTCTCCACCGTGTTCTTCCTGTGTTACAGTGGGGGTTTCATGTGTGAGGGGTAGGCGTGTGAGTGTGCCCTGTGATGGGCTGGCACCCCATCCCACATTATTCCCTACCTTCTTCCCATGGCGTCTGGGATTGGCATCAGACTGCCTGCAACCCTGAATAGGACAAGTGGGTATGGGGAGTGGATGGATGTCAGCCTGCTGTTTCAGACCGCCTGGGGGATGGGCCCCCATCCTGTGCCCCTCCCTTACTGTGCTAGAGAAGCCATCATACCCACGGCCGGTGTTTTTCTGAGGACTGCTGCTGGTTCAGGACCTCTTCCCCGACTGTCTGTGCGCTGGAAGTTTGTAATCAAGTGTAATCAAATATAATGTATATATGTTCATATTTGGTTGGGTTCGGGGCAGAAGATTCCCACAAATGTGAAAATGTGTGAATATTGTCCGGGGGGGTCAATCTCAACCCATAAGTCTGCTAGCCTGAACAATATTATAAAAGTATTACCAATTTCTAAAGAAACTGTTGTACTGGACACTTTGCATGTTAAAGTACTGTGAAGTACTTTAAATTTGCTAGAAGTTACTAGAAGTTATGAAGACTGCCAACACGTGAGACTTTTAATATTAAAGATATAGCTGGCATCAGTCATATTAATATATGTGATCCAAATCATTTTCAGCATTGCTTTTTGCTTATGTGTTGCCTGTGAGTTTCTGCTATCTTTCGTCAAGCTCCAAAACATTCCTGTTTTAATCGTTCACAACCATCTCACCAAAACCGTGAGTTTGACGGGGTTGCTGTGTATTTCTGGCTCTGCCGACTCCTGCAGGGTGGATTTTTTTGGTCTCTAAGTGGGCTTTGGATATTGGATTTTATTCGGGTTGAATGGTTAATCGTCATGAAGTGTGGGAACTGCAGGTTACCTTTGTGCAGTCAGAGCTGGAGAATGGAAAAAGTGGAGGAGGCATACTCGCAGTCCATGCTTATACTGGAAACAGCGAGTTAAACTGCGTTGAATAACAGCCCTTTCGTCATCGGCTTTGTGTTTAGCCTCAGATTAAGTGGATTTTAATCCATGAAAGCCCACGTTTCGGTGAGGGAAGGGAGCTTTCAGGCCCACATTTCAGTGAGGGAAGGGAGCTCTCAGGCCCCCCTTCCGGTGAGGGAAGGGAGCTCTCAGGCCCCCCTTCCGGTGAGGGAAGGGAGCTCTCAGGCCCCCCTTCCGGTGAGGGAAGAGCGCTTAAGGAATGCAGCCTCATTTGCAGCTTAGTAATCCTGTATGTAGCCCTCCCGTGTAGTTTTCTCCCACTCGCGTTTCTCCTGCACGTGGTTCTCCTAAGCGTGTTGCTCCTGCATGTGCCCTCGGAGGTCAGCGGGCTCTCCTCCAGATTTAACCGTTTTCCTGGGAGTGGTGCGTTCTGCTCACAGTTCGTGGCTGTGATTCACTCCTGTGCTCTTGCGTGTCACTGGGGTGTTGTAAACAGGATTCACTCACGCTGAAGCTGATTCGCTTTTTCAGTGTGTGTAGTTGGGTGCCTGTCCGGGACCCAAGATTTGTTGGGTAATACTTCAGAACAGTGAGGGTTTGTTTTTGTCTTTCATCACTTTGAAGCCAAATGGTGGTTTAGTTCACACTCTCTTCCTTTGGCATCTGAGCATCACCTTTTGAGCCTCTAGAAGGTGAAACCCAAGTCCGTGGTTCTTTAGGCAACAGTCGGCCCCCTTTGTGTGTATCTGCCTTTAACACAGCAGAGGCCAGCACCTTGCGCTGTGTCACCCCCACAGCATGTCTGGGCTCCCGGTGTAGTGGCATGGTGTGGTGTGGTGTGGCAGACATTTCCCGTGGCTCTGCTAGCCTGATGCTGGGGGCCCTCCTTTCCCTTCCTGGAAGGGGGCACAGAGGCAGGCTGTTTGCTGCCCCCTGTTATAATTCCACCCTGAGCCATTTAAAGGGCAACAGTTAATTAGAGGGTTGTGACTCAATGGCGTCATGACAGGCTCTGCATCTGAAGCTTATTTTAGCTCTGGGTCTCATTCACGCTTCTGATGGTTCCTGTGGTCTCCCTCCCTCCCCCCCCCCAGGCATTGCCAGCCAGACTCCCCCTGCTGGCCACCTTTTACAGAGGCCCACTCACAATGATCATGCTTCAGCTCTCTTGGGGGTGCTCTGTAACTTCCATAGGTTTTGGACCCTGTGCTTGTGATCAGAAGGTTGTTGGTTCAAATTCCAATGCCCGGAATAGATAAAAAAACATCAACAAAAGCAAGATTCAAATGAACAGAAGTTGTGGTGATTCCCTCATCGTTACAGTTGGGGGACCCTCACTGTCTGCGTTTGGTGTTAAAGCACCTTTTGTCCTTCTTATGCTCCAGGGCCCCTTGACATTTGCTCAATTTTGCCTGCTGCTCTTTTGACTGATTTTGTTCGTTACTGGCTGCAGGGTGAACCTGAATTCCAGGCGTCATGTGCGTCTCTCCCTGCCAGGCCCGTGATCGCCGCCACTGCAGGTCCTCGTAGATGACGATCCGTATTGTTTTAGATCTCGCGGACTGCCGGTGTCACGTGACCCGAGGGGGAGCGTAAATCTGCTCTCTTCAAAGGCACTTGTGGGATTTTCCTGGGCTTCACTTCCTCTTTCTGGCATGAATGGCTGACGGTTCAGGTACTTCCTGTGCACAAGCCCTGCCGCAGGCCAGCCCAAAGGTGCGTTTCATCCACGCACCTGTTAACATTTGTTTCCTGAAAGCCAGTAATTTGGCAATGAAGTGAGGAAGGAGGCAAATGGTATGTATGAAAGCTGGGTGTGTGTGCCATCAGGACGCAGTGTGGGTCCCGGCCCCCTCAACGCAGTGTATTATTAGTAGGGATGCTGGACCATGTCAGCAGGACACAGATATTGTCAGCAGTGACAGGGCACCCAGACGGACTTGGTGGGCTGGGGAGAGGGGGGCTGTGTGCTGTGAATATCCCCAGACCAGCTAGGAGGCCACTACAGGGATCAGGAGCTGCAGCTTTTATTTCAGGAGAGCCAGCGAGCCCCCTCCCACAGGCCTGGCATACCCCCATCGAGCTTTGCTCTTCTGGTGTTTGTGCTCCGTCACGGGAACCCGCACATAGGAGTACGGGTCCGTTGGTGAAGATGTGAAGCAGAGATGAAGCTCGGCTGAGTTCACCTCGCCCGACAGGTTTTTTTTATGCTGTGGGGAACAGGAGTAGGACGCCTTTAGGTAGCTGATGATGGAGCAGAGGTCCGCCATGGGGTGGAAGACAGACAGGGGAGTGCAGGAATCCTCCAGATAGAAGGGGCTTTATTGCTATGAACAGGCACTAGGCTATAGGGGGAAAGCATGCACACTGGTAAGGACAGCTGACCAAACCCTGAGACCCTCCTGTGGGGTCCCCCTCCATTGTTTCCGCTCAGCTGACCCCATATACATCCCTGGTGAGCTAATTAGTTCAGCCAGGCTGACAGTGCCTGCTTTGCCACTTCAGGAGATGGCGGCCTTTGTCTTTGAAGGCTGTTTATTAAAAGTGGTTGGGGGGGCGAGAAGCTGCCCCCTTTGCTCTCGTCAGACGTACGTCACACCTCCCCTTTTCATCGTGAACGTTGAATCGTGACATGCAGCGGCTTTGGTGCTGATCAAGGTCGCTGGATTATCAACGCATCAGACGGCTGTTAAAGTAACAGAAAATCATCGGCGGCGCTCGAGACTGAAAGGGGCGGTGCTTTTTCTATACACCCTTATGATTCTCTTACCCCCAGGTTCCTGAAGTTCTCGCTTCATTTCTGCCTGGACTCATCGTCATGAGTCATGAACGTCATGAACTATTCTGCGACAGTCGCGGTCTCAGATACTCTGACATGGATGAACTTTAGGAAGATCTCGTCAACTTCAGCTGGTTTTACCCTCCTGACCGGGACCCATGTTTTGGCCTTGGTGACTCTGGCCTGTAGCGACTGTCCCCATAATTTCCGCCTTGATGACACTGGCCTATAGCGACTGTCCTCATAATTTCCTCTTTGGTGACTCTGACCTGTAGCGACTGTCCCCATAATTTCCTCTTTGATGACTCTGGTCTAATTTTTTTCCTTGGTGACTCTGGGACCACATGGTCCAGTATTTTGGCTTCTGTGACTAGATTGCTGGGGCCGCATGTTTTGCTAGTCTTCCCGTGAGAATCCCAAGTATTAATAAGCCCAGGCCTGTTTAAAGGTCATGAGAAGTGTCTCTGCACTGCTGATGACAAATTTCCCTTGGAATGGTCTACCTGTCCGTTTGGCCCTTTGTGCAACACGTGTGGTCTCTCAGGCCCTGGCTGGTTCTGATACCCAGTGCTTACGGGTATTCTTTTGCTTTCTCCTTCACGTTATCTTGTTAATTGCACAAAAAAGCTAATTCCTGTGTTAAATCAGAGCTGTGTGCTGTCTGATGGAGGTCGACCGATATGGTTTTTTCAGTAGCCGATGCCGATATTGAGGAGTCAGGGTCAGCTGATGGATATATGCTGGCAATATTTTTTGGCCTTCTATTTGCATGATAAAATATCACACTAATAATAACAAACAATACACGACATTTCTCAACTTGCATTTATTGAATACTGACTTGTGTAAATTTAACTATGAACTTAAATAACAAAAACACAATACAATTTGTAAACAATAAAAAACAGCAGCATCAGAATCTCTTTTAGTGCACAATATAGCAGCAAACTCCTTCTTCGGCTCCCAAGCTCACCAGTCTGCTGCAGATATCGCACATGGCTTTACCTGGTGTTGGCTTGGTGAAATGCTGCCATACAGGTTTAGATTTTTGTTCAGCCATCAGACAGCAATTACTAAAACAGAAGAAAAATCGCAAGGTTACCATTTTTATTATAGTACCTTTCAATTCATTCTACAATTCCAGTATTCTATGCACATTAAAACAATTACACTCTAATCATTTTGAAAGAAAAAAAACACTATTAACTAAGTGCATCATGGTATGATGAGCAGTGAACAAGGCCCAGAACCTTTCACTAACATGTTGTTTATGTTGTTAGCAGACAGATAACTTACAAGCGAAATTCACAGAATCTAGCTATCGCATAAAATAAAATAGCCTTGTCATATTACACAGCCTTGTATGCAAGGGCAAGATAAGCCCCTAGTGATTGTGATATCGACGTATAAGCCCATATAAAGGATAGACATGTTTAATGAGGAAACTAATTGCACAAAGTTGTGCACTTTTATCTAGACATCTGACAAATTGTTTGAATCTCCGCTCTCAAATGCAAACAAGTTGCACAGAAGGACCATTGTCAGCATCAACTCAAGTGAACGCTTTCGAACAGTTTTCTCCACCGTGCATTGTTCTTAGCAGCTCTGTGTCTCCGAGGACGGTGCTGTCAGTCGGTGTAGAATCAGGGCAGAGTAAAAACAGAACTGATGACATTTTAATTATTACCATATCGGCCTGATGTTAACAATTTAAATGATTTTTAATGATTAAAAAAACCATCTGTGAGCCCACCAAAAAGCTCACAAAACTCAGAATTAATGATCCTTAACGTTACCAGTAAGCTACAGTTGGTTGAAGGCTCATTAACATTATTCCAGTTCCCTATAGCATAATTCGCATTCTTTCAAAAGTGAATCACGTTTTCTTTTAAAGCAACATTTCATAGCAAACCTAGTTAAAGAAATAGGTCTTTGAAAGATCAGAATTTAAGCCTTACCGTATTCTCCCAGGACTCTTCCAAAACTTCTGCCTGGGGTCCTGCATAATGCAGCATAGGTCACGTGTTCCACAGCAACAATAACACTGGCCTGCCCACAGAGGTGCCTGTCTGTAAATCGATGTAGCGCACTTGGATATCGGCCGATGCCGATATATAGATTGACCTCTACTCTGCACTTTTAAATTTTTTCTTGTAAAACACTTTGCTTATGGCCGCTGGCATTTTCCTGCTGTTTGCACATGAATGTTTGGAGCAGAGTGTAAATGAGGAAGATAGTCCAGTTTTACTGGCTTGTGTCAGTGGGGCATTCTAACTGGGTGTGATGACATTCTCCTTCTTCTTCTTCTTCCTCCTCCTGTGTGGTAGGTTTCTCATATAAATGTGGTAACTGTGAGCCCCTATGTGCCCCCTACAGGCAAATCCCCACTTGTCTGCTGCGGGTGCCCCCCCTTTCCATAAAGCACTGACCGTTTCCCCAAACAGTTCTCCGAAGTGGTGCTCAGCGTTGGTTATTCAGGATAGGGACTCATGTACTGTGAACTTGACCCAAGCACATCGTAACCCTGCCAGCTTTTTGGACCTCGGTTTTCTGCCCTGTTCCAGTAGGTGTTTGAACAGTGTGCTCTTGTGATATACCTCTGACATACCTTTGTTTTTCACCAGACAGGCTGCTCTCTTCACCAGAATTTCCCAAATGAAACTTGCAGTCCCTGCCAAAGCTAGACTTGTTTTACTTGTTTAGAGGGTGGCTCACTCCCTTTATACTTCACGAGGCTCCTTAGTTTTCATGGCTTCTCCAGTGGTCATGCAGGTCTAGCGCTGGAGCTCTAGAGAGCCCAAGACCATGTTCCGGTGAAGCCCGACTCTGTCAGAGTAACTTGTGTGTCTCTCTTCTTGTATATTTTACTAGCTGTGGTGGCACAAGAGCTCAGTAGTGCTTTACAGATCATTTACATTTTATTATTCAAGAGATGCTGTATCCGACAAAGCTTCTGAGTTAGACCACGGACCGTCTGACCATACTAACTAGAGGTTAAGGGCCTTCCTGAAGGGCCCATTGTAACATCACTTTGCCAACCAAGAGATTTGAACCAGCGACCTGCTGATGACAGACACAGCATCCTAACTCAACTAGCCACACACCACCCCCGATCTACTCGTGCACTGGTCATAATATATATATATATATATAATATATATATATACGACATACTAAGCGAGAGTGTGGTTTGTCTGAAAAGGGACCTCTCTGGGTTTGACTTCAGCCCCCTACAGGTCACCACTCTACAAATGCTGTTTGCATGATGATGGCCACCCCCTGGCACTCTGAGATCTGCTTGGCGGCCCCTCTGGTCTTCTCCCCAATTCTCACTGGACCTGAACCTGGCAGAAACATGCCGACCGTTAGTCTGGGAACGTCACTCATGTCCACTGGCGTGGTTGGTGGCTCCCAACCACAGCACGTGTAATCGACAGCACGGAGGAAGGAACATAATGAGCATTAAACATTTGGACTAATGTTTAAAATCACTCGGCTACTGAGATGTCTTGAGTATAGGAATGTGTTTTACGTCTCACAAAACAAGAGAAGTGGAAGCATTCAGTTTGGTATGGAGCGCAACAAATGTTCCATTTCTAAGTAGGTGTTCCAAACATTGGTCTCTGAAGGACTTTGGATCGGTTCTGAGCCCGATAGCCGTGACTAGAATGCAGAACAGATCACATGACATCTAGCAGTGTCCAGTTAATATCTGGCTTCATGTTCTAAACATGGCGAAATGTCTCCTAGCCAAAAAAAACGTGTGTTTAGTATATGATATGATATCTAAAAATACTACATAATGAAACGCAAGAGTTTCCCTGTACGGACTGAGAGTGAGCTGTGAATCATACACACTGATCCAGACATTCCCAAACTGTCTTCCAAGTCTGCTGTGAGTAGTGTCTGTATCACTTTGTGTGCTGGAAGACTTCCAGACGCTGTTTATAGCTTGGCTGGGGGTCAGGCTTGGCGTCCGTTCTAACACTGAGGGGCATCTGATCCACACAAGACTTTATTACAGGCACTCAGTGTCTCCTCATCCAGTTATTTACGACGTTTCCGCAGCTCCCCAGATGAATGATTTTAATATTGCTTTTTTTAAACAATGCTATAACGCCACAGAGCCTTTTCATATTTTATACAGGTTTGTTTTGCATGTGATTATGCTTTGCATGCAGCGTCACACCATGCCCTGAATTCATGTGGTTGACCTTGTGGTAGACCGTTGAGTTGATCAGGTGGTAGGCTTCCTGGTGAACTACCTAGCTGGATCTCTAGCAAACCCTCTGTCAGTGTCGTCACCTCTGCTGTTGACCTATTGCAAGACCCAGTCATACAGTGGATTCAAAAAGTATTCAGACCTTTTCACCTTTTTCACATATTCTTGTGTTGCAGCCTTACACTGAAATCATTTTTCCCTCACCAGTGTACACTCAGTACCACACAATGACAAACCAAAAACAGAATTTTAGAATAGTTTGCAGATTTATTAAAAATTTGAACATCTCATTGACTGAAATAAATATTCAGACCTGTTGCTATGATGCTTGGTATTTAGTTCTGGTGCATCCCATTTCTGTTAATCATTTCTGAAATGTAAACTTTTATTTATTCCACGTATGGTTAATTTAATTGATTGGATGTGATTTAGAAAGGCATATAGCTATCTTTTAATGGTCCCACAGCAGACAATTTATATCAGAATAGAAATAAATTCATGGGGTCAAAGCAATTGCCTACGGATCTTAGATATAAGATTTTGTGGCAGAGATCTAAGGAAGATTGCACATTCTTTTGCTGTATTAATGTATCCCAAGAGCGCAAAGGGTTCCGTAATTCTTAACTGGAATGAGTTTGAACAACCGAGTTCCTTCCTAGAGCTGGCTGCCCAGCCAAACTCAGCAGTTGGGGAAGAAAGACTTTGGCAGGATAAATGCCCAAGGACCTGATGGTCACTGGCTGAGCTCCAAAGATCATTTGTGGGGATGGGAGAAACTTCTAGGAGGACGACCATCCCTGCAACATGCCACTGATCTGGGCTCAGTAAAAGAGTGTTTCATTATTGCTGTCTGAAGGATTCTGACTATGAGAAACAAGATTCTCTGGTCTGACGAATCAACATTGAAATTGTTTGTCCTCAATTCTGTGTCATGTCTGAAGGAAATCGGGTATCACCTGTGCAATTTCATCCTAACAGTGAAGTATGGTGGTGACCGCATCCTGCTGCTGGGGGTGTTTGTCAGTGGTAAGGACTGGGAGATGGGTCAGGGTGGGGGAAAGTTCAACAGAACAAAGTCCAGCGATATCCTTAATGAAAACCTGCTTTGGTCCTGAGACTGTGCCTATAGATTTATCTTCCATCAGCGCAATGGCCCTAAGGACAAAGCAAAGATAATACAGTAGTGGCTTAATGGCCACTCTATGAATGTCTTTGTGGCCCAGACTTGAACCCAACATCTACAGAGAGTCATGAAACTAGCTGTCCACTGACAGTCCCCATCCAAAACGCGAGTTTTACATGATCTGCAGAGAATGGCAGTTAATCTCCTACTGCAGAAGCGCAAAGCTTGTCACATCATACACAAGAAGACACAGGGCTGTAATCACTGCCAAAGATGCTTCAGCTAAGTACAGAATAAAATACTGCGATGTTCGTAATTTGTAATTTCCAAAAATTGCTATTGCTTTGTCGTTATGGACTACTGAGTGTAGACTTGATGTGTAAAAAAAATGTACTCAGCTTTAGCATAGGGCTGCAACATAAATTTTGAAATTTGTGAAGGGGTTTGTATACTTCCTATATCTACTATATCAACTGGCTTCTTAGTAGAATTCATGGCTTCCCCTGCTACTGACCCTGTGTGAGACTTTATCATTTACTCTGGTTGACTCCATGGTTGATCTTGTACTTAGCATCCTGCAGGAAGCCCTTGTTGACTTTCTGGTACATCCCATGGTTGCCTCTGTTCTTGACCCTGTGCTAAACCCCATCAGATATTCTATGGTTGACCCCGAGGTAAAGCCTGTGATTGACTTTCTGGTACAGCCAGTAGTTGTCCCTGCTGTTGACCCTGGGAGAGAACCATCTAAATCATATACTTTGTAGTTGACCCCTGCTAATGACTGTGTGAGACCTCATCATATACTATTTTGTTGACTTCACAATAGATGCTGTGGTTGGGTTCATAGTTGACTCCTCAATAGATGCTGTGGTTGGGTTCATAGTTGACTCCTCAATAGATCCTGTGGTAGACCCTGCAGTAGGTGCTCTGGTAGACCATGTGGTTGACCCTGTGGCAGACGCCATGGTTGACCTTACTGCTCTTATGACCTCCACCTCTGTTCCAGATGCCTCCTCCACCGAGCAGCAGGAGCTCTTCACCCAGAAGCTTCAGCAGTGCTGCACACTCTTTGATGACTTTGACTCTGTGTCTGACCTCAAGAGCAAGGAGATCAAGCGGGCAGCTCTCAGCGAGCTGGTGGAGTACATGTCCTCCTGCAGGGGAATACTGGTGGAATCTGCCTACCCAGACATCATTATTATGGTAGGTGCTTCTCGTCTTAGATGTATCCATTGATTGAGCCTCTCTTCATGGCACCTGTGCGTATTTAAGGAAGATGGAAAATTGCCTAGTGTGATTATAGTCTGGTATCAGCAGAAGGAAAAGACTAATAGGGTTTGAGATGTATGTAGGAGAAATCTCTGTCAGGGCTGCAAGCAGGAAGTATAAGGAAATTGGCATGATGGTTTGTTGTGGTTTCCATTGTCTCAACATGTGATACAGGATGTGGAATGTGGGACACCTCCCCTCAGACCCTTGTCTCCTGTTTGAATGGTCAAGCCCCTTTATATTCTTCATTTGACCTGCCCCCATTTACAAGTTACTGTCAGTAAATCTGTGAAACATCCTGTTACAAGTGCTAGTGCTAAATTCTTCTCGTGTTCCCATCCGTGTAGTCACCTATCTGGAAGCATCCGCATTTGCCCGCCCTTGTTATTTGAGGTTTTGGTTTTCTTGCTGCCCTCAAGCTGTCAGGATCATTGTCGTCTTCCCTGGCAATGGCAAGCAGATAGTTTTCTGCAGACGCTCCAGGAGTCAGGGACATGCAGGTCTGTCTGGCTGTCTGTTGGCCGTGCCGTTTGCTGCTTGAATTTTTCAGTTTTTTGAGGCACAATGTCACGTGTGGAAAATGCTTTAAAATGAATGATCTGCAGCTTAACCTGGGGGTTGGATAACTAAGAAACAACACACACACACACACAGACACACACACGTGCTTCAGAAATGTGTGCAGTGTACCGACTTAGTCATCATGGCTCAGCATGCTTCAGGGTCAAACAGAAATCAGAGCCGTGGGGGGGGGGGGGGGGGGGGGGGG
>JAODUD010000039.1:16276378-16287452 GCA_026784285.1 Stomatorhinus walkeri | reverse complement strand
CCCAAGAGTGCGTTTTCCGCTCACAAATGCGTGTTTCCCCCGTGTTTCTCCAACTGCCACAAAGTCGCTGACTCATATCTATGATAATGATGCTGTGAGATTTAGTAGGTTTATCTGCAGCTGGTTGTTTACTGAAAAGTGGTTTTGTGTGTCTGCCTGTGTCTGTGTGGGCATGTATATATTGCACTGTGTGTGTTTTGTTTGGTTACTTATGGTTAAGGTTGTCATTGTTGGGATTAGGATTTTTCCCGTAGAAATGAATGGACATTCGTGCAAATAGAAATGTGTGTGTCTCCATTTCAGTGTCAATGAAGACCTGTTGTGCCAGATCATCTGTCTTGCTGGCATGTGGGTCCCTTCTCTAGAAGGTCTTGGCCAGGCTCTTGATGTAAGGGAAAAGGGCGTTTGTACCATAAACCTGCATCCCACCTGGAGCTGAAACCAGATAATGGAGATGTTCAGTTTTTTTCCCACTGGTACAGTCCTTCTTATCTGGCATTAATCCTAATGGACGGGCCATTGTGACTCTAGGGATGAAAGTATGGAAACTGATGGCCTGATTTCTCATCGGGCTATTTTTGGGCCTGGAGGCACGTCACCGGCATGAGGGGAGAGGAAGAGGCATGGGGCCAGAGACCCCCCACCCCCTGGGAAAGCCGGCCACCCGCGACGGGTCGCTGGCATGGTGGGGGTGGGGCCGCTTAACGGGCCGGCGCGGGTGGCGTGCGGTGACTGATACTTGCATGAAGGGCATGCTGCACCAGCAGAACCGGCCAATGACATCACAGCTTCCCTGAGTCACGGGAAGTCCTACCAGTTTTTCTGAATGGCCGTTAGGGGGCGGGCCGTGAGCTCGCCATCTTAATTCAGCCTAACAGTATGTCCCTCTCCTTTTCTGGCTTGGAAATGGGTGGTGTCTCTTGGGGAAGGTACAGTAATCTGCTGTCACCTGGATCCGCAGAATCTACGCCTGACCTGCCCCCACCCCTGACCTGCCTTGATTCTTCTCTTCCTTTATCTTATCTTTGTCTTTCTTTACTTATGTCTTTGGTTTGTGTAGCCTCAATAGCTGTATTGTTATTGAGCCATACAACACCATTCCATGACAGTCCGGCCCCTTCCTTACCAGGAACTCCACCACTTAAGGCCTGCATCATATTCACTACGGACACGGCCGTGACACGGCTCACTGTGAAGTGCCAGACCTTCTGCGATCTGAATGTTCAGCTTGGGGTAGCTGATTTTACATTTATGTAGTGCGGTATGGATGTTCTGTTTAAAAATAAGACTTTTACTAAAACTAACCATGAAGCCTAACTACGTACATACAGTACATGAGGCAGGGTTATTATCGTCGCCAAAAACATTTCTGTAAACTGAAAAAAACTATAAATATTGCTTCTGAAGCTAACTGAAGGTAAATAAAAATAAACGTCAAATACTTTCCATTGCTATTTTTAAAATACCATTTAGCTAAAGTACTGATTTATCTTTGGGCCTCTTTTCTGCGATACACTTGAACCTTAGAAACGGCCAACGGCACTACGTACGGTCTCTATGCAAACTCTGCGCCTGGCTTCGGTGACGAAAGCTGTCCCAGCAGCTGTGCGTACAGATGACAGTCTTCCCTCCCGGCAGTATGCAGCAGGCCCAGTGATGTACTGCTCCGCTGCCTCGCGTGCTGATCTCTAACTAAGCTAAGCCTGTTGCATCACCTCCTTAACAGCCATCAGCCCAGCCCAGGTTCAACATTCAAGATTCACACAGTGATGCTAAGAGTTTCTGTTGAATCAATGCCGATCATACACTGAATCATAAGGCCATTATTTACTAATGTTATGAAATGAGAATTATCTGTCGATCAGTAGTCACTGCGAGTATTTTACTGTTCTTCCAGTGGAAATAAAATCTGGTCTCTTTCATTTTCAGCAGTTTTACAATCCCTTGAACATGTTAAACAACGATGAAGTGAAACTGTGTGTTTTCTCCATCATTTTATAATGATGGTTTGCTTGGGTGTAGTCCGATGCTGGTAATGAAATACTTCAGTTTGTCTAAGGTTTACTTTTGGGAACAGTCTTCTGGTCAAGCTTGACAGGACTCTCCTGGCATCACATAAACATCTTGAGGTGGACGTCAGTCAGGGTCTGTCTACTGCCGGAAACGGGAAAAAAATCTTCACAGTTTATACCATAAATTCTTTGTAAGTCAGTTACAGGTTACATTTATATGATCTGATACACTTGGGGATGTGTATCTGTTCTTTTTAAATCATTAATGTGAAATCGTATGCAGTACCATGGAAAAGTTTCAGGCCGTCATGGAAAAACTGCTGTAAAGTGTAAAAATGAGTAGGGTTGCCAATTAATATACATAAACCAAAAAAAAAACTAAATCTCATATTTGTTGTGACCTCCCTTTGCCTTTAACATAGTGTCAGTTTTCTTGATACAGATGTGTACCATTAAAGATATTTGTAGGCATATAGACCAGGGCATAATTTAAGTTTTTGCATAAAGCTACACATGATGAACAATATGATGTATGTAGTTTGAAACACAAATCATTAACTGAAACAGAAATAACTGTATAGGAGGAATAAAGCTGCTTGTGGAATGACTGTGCCCTACTAACAAGGTGAGGGTGTTGAATAGTTTAAAAAAAATCTTACACCATGGCAAGACTGAGCACAGCAATAAGCCACACAGTGGTCTTACTGCATCAGCAAGATCTCTCACTGGCAGATGGTTTAAGGCAGACTGATGTTTCCAGATGTACTGCCCGAGCTCTTCTGCAGAAACACAAAGACGTGGAATGTCGAGGACCTAAAACACGGTGGTTGGCCAAAGAAACTTCTTGTGATAGATGTTGGCCACATCACGCAGATGTGTCTGTACAATCTGGTGATATCCAGCGATCTTTGTGGAAGATGTGAAGCCAAAAAACTACCTTTCATGCGGAAACAAGGCCAAGAGACTCACCCATGCATGAAAACACAAGAACTGGAGGGCAGGAAGAGAGCAGCAAGTGCTCATGACTGAGGAGACAAAATCGGACACATTTCTCTGTAATAGAAAGCGGTTTGTCTACCGATGGGCCGGATTGAGGCACAGGGGTCAGTGTCTGCAGGCTGCAGTGAAGCGTGCTGGAGATCGCTTGTGTAAATCCGGCTGCATTACTGCAAATGGAGTCAGGGTCTTGGCCAAAATGTAATAGTCTTCTCGATGTTGAGAAGTACAGTGAGATGATTATCCATCATGCAGTGCCGTTAAGGAGGCGTCCGGGCCTAAATTCATTCTGCTGTATGACAATGACCCCTAACATACAACCCAAGCCATAACGGTCCGTATCCAGCAGATAGAACAAGGAGTCTTAGAAGATACGTCATGGCTCCCATAGAGCCCTGATCTCATCATCACATCAGTCTGGGAGACAGAAATTAGCTCAGGCAGCCTAAATCCATCCAAGAGCTGTGGCTAATCTCCCAAATGTTTGGAACGGCCAACTTGTGGACTTCCTAAAACTGTATGCATCTGCACCTAGGAGAGCTGGTGCTGCTTTGAATGCAAAGGATGTTCACAAAATACCGAGATAAACCAGATTGACACCAGGATAAACTCTCAAAGCTGTGTGTAACATTTGTACATGTGGAAGCTATGTGAAGCTAGGCATCTGTGTGTGTGTGGTGGGGTTTACATAAATCATATTTGAGGTCCCCATTTGGATAACCTCAGTTTTATAAAAATCTGTAAATGCAATCAAAAAAGTAAAAATGCAAAAGTCTTGTATTTGGGTTGGTTACTTATGGTTAAGGTTAGGGAAGGGTAGAGGTTAAGGGTGTCGTGATTGGGATTAGGGCAGGGGTGCCTAATCTTATCCGCAAAGGGCCGGTGTGTGCGTGGGTTTTCGCTGCAGCATCGTGCTTATTCTGTCCTGCCCCTTGGTCACCCCCAACCCCCAATTTGTCTGCACAGCTCCTGGAGCTCTTCGACAGCGAGGATCCCCGGGAACGGGAATTCCTCAAGACCATCCTGCACAGGATCTACGGCAAGTTCCTTGGCTTGAGAGCCTTCATCCGGAAGCACATCAACAACATCTTTCTGCGGTATGTCAGCAGCCCCAGTGTGGGCCACTCTGGTATTAATGCTTTCAGAACCTGCTGGACCCGGGTCAGTCCTCAGGCTGCAGGTTGTTCACATCGGGGGAGTAAGGAGGGTGTGGATCCATTGGCAATTGGTGCCCCCTCCCAATACACACATGCACCACTTTATCTCCCTGCAGCAAAATGAGCTTCTGTTCCCTTATACCTTTCATTCTGGCCAGCCAGAAGTGTTGTACACAAGACCCCCCCGGTATGGTCGGGGGGTTAATTTATATTAACATGCACAGCAGAATCTCGGGGTTGGAAGTGAAGGGGAGGCAGGAATCTTCAGGGATTCTGAATGTTTTCTGTTCAAAAGAAGAAAAAAAAAGCTCAGCACTTAATGTAACCCAAGATGTCCGTCGCCTGTCTGTTTTGCGGGTGGGTGGAGGACAGGGAGCTGTTTTGACAGACCGTCCCACCCACGTCCCATCTATGTCAACCATCTGCTGCGGGTAATTAAAAATAGCACTGCATGTCAGAGCACTCCGTCAAAGACCATGATGCTGAGGTGTCTGCAGGGAAACATGGGGCTCAGCGCCACAGCAGGGAACTCTGGGAGGCGAACAGAGGAGGCCCTGCGGCACAGCTCGAATGCATCTCACATGTGTCTCACATGCACGTGGGCAATGTCGGATGGACTCGCCTGTGTGACGTCGGCGCTTCTGTCTCTGCCAGGTTCATCTATGAGACGGACCACTTCAATGGGATAGCAGAGCTTCTGGAGATCCTGGGGAGGTAAATAAAGACCCCTTCCCTCCTCAGGTTACATGACATGAATGTAGAACTTTGTCTCGGCTGAATCTGAAGATTTGCTGCTATAATCAATCACGTGACTTATCATTATATAGTCCATTTTTAACTGTTAAAGAATTACTTAAGGTATTTTGTTTATATTTTATTTATGTAACCGGGGTTAGAGGCCTTGCTCAGGAGCCCATGAAATCAATCTGCCGCCCCTGGACTTTTAACCAGTAACCATCCGATTACAGGCACCGCGTTCTAACCTGCTGAGCCACACACACACACACACCTTTGCAATCTGGAAGCAGGGTCACATGAATGGACAGCCACACATGCAAATCTGGTGTACCTGATTCCACTGAAACAAGTCACACACAGTCTCTCATAAAGCTAACCCTAACCCGTTTTTTTTTTTTATCTGGACAAAGCAACGAATGAGTGAAATCTTGAGTGATGAATAAGATGTTTGTGTCGATTGGACGAGAGGTGCATGCTGATTCCTTAATGATGAGACACGTGTGTTTATTGGACGTGGGTTAGGCTTTTACTCCTGAATTATGAATGAAGGTCCCTGACCAATGCATGTTTTCATTATGACTATCTCAGAGGAAATAGTCATATTTGGCATGTGGCCTGGAACCTGTTTCTGATGGATGGTCGGGTCATAGAGATTGATAAACATTCTGCAACTTCTAATTCATTTCTGCCGGCATAGTGATGGGCAGTTGGGAATGTCAATGTCTGATATTTCTAGCCTCTGTCCCATTATTCTGATGAAGCCAAACCTCACATGCTGATTTTCATTTCATTTCATTGGCCTTTATTCTCCTCAGACTGTAAGGGGTCACACACCACAGTTGTGAGCCTCGCATTCCAGTAGAGCTTCCGCTGTCACATCTTTTGAGTGTGACTTTACCGTAACATGCTGTAGAGGAAGAATGGCCACCTCCATACCAACAGAGGGCAGTAGTCAGATTTCCATGTGCATAGAGTGCAGCCGGTAAACCACCTGCTTTTTTGAGGTCAAAGAGATCTGGTAACGATTGGGTCACTCCTACCTCTTAGTCCTGTATCCGTTCAACTTCAGCTGTAGCTTCCTGTGACCTGCACCACCATCTTAGGACCTATGACGCTCTCCTCCACCTTCTCATGAACTGTGATCTACTGCTCAACCTCCATATAATCTATGACCATTTTGTCACCTTCATATGTTACAACCATCTCCCCCACCTTCTTATGAACTATGAACTATCTCCACTTTCTTATGGACTGTGACCTTCTCTTCCACCATCTTAATGAACCAGCACCTCCTTTTCCCCTCCAGCATCATCAACGGCTTTGCACTGCCTCTGAAGACCGAACACAAGCAGTTCCTGCTGAAGGTCCTCATTCCCATGCACACGGCTAAAGGACTGACCCTATTCCATGCACAGGTAAGAGCCACAGTGGTAATGTTACTTTATTAGACACCCACTCAAGCCTGGCTCCTCTTCTAATTGTCACACATGTGGACAATTGTACACTCTGATATTGAATAATATGCTAATTACTCTGCTAACATGCATATGTAGGTACTCTGGTTTCCCCCTGCAGTCCAAACACATGCTGTTGTTAATTGGAGTTTCCAAATTGCCCAAAGGTATAGATGGATGTTTGTGTGTGGGTTAGCGCCCTATCCTGGGTTTCCCACCTTTCTCCTTGAAAGCATTTTAATAATTGACTGATCTGCAATGGGAATTATATTAATTTTGAATCACTGAGGAAGGAAATTAAAATTGAGTTATTGTGCAGACGGTTCTTTGTTTGTTTTGGCAGGTTTGTTGATGTTCATCAGGCTAATTTGTGGACAACTGTGCCCCCATGTGGTTAGAATGCCACAATTTTCTTTTGCCAGTTTATCAGTTTGACAGTTTGTCAACATTTATAGCATTACTAAAGACCTTTTATGTTTAAGTCAGGCATACAGCAGTGCCTGTTGCAGAGGGACTGATCTCTTCATTGTTTTTTCAGCTGGCCTATTGTGTGGTACAGTTTTTGGAAAAGGACTCCACTCTCAATGAGCCGGTATGTCTGCTTCAGCTTCCCCAAAAAGCTTTCATGTGACCGTTAAAGTCGGCTTGAACTGTTTGCCATTGAGACCATAGGTGACACAAGACTGAGAGTGAACCTTTGGAATTATCTCACAGTGGTGAGATGATCGCCAGCCCCTGAAAACATCACCGTGGTCTTAGGTCAGCGATTCTCAGCCCATGGGTCGCGACCCAAATTTGCGTCACGGCAAGTTCTGAAAGGGTCGCGAGGCAGAATTGGAAATGTAAACATTTTTAAATTTATTTCCCAGCCCAATTGTAGAAATGATCTATATAAACAGGTCTTGGGTCTGCAAATGCTTAGTGCAAAACTAGTGACACTCAGGCAATCCAAGAAGCCAAACCACGGATGCTTCATTTAAAATTCACTGGCACATCCAATCAGATTTGTGTAATAGACATTGACTGGCATAAATTACAGAGTGCACTGTGTGTTTGATCATAGCGTTAATTTAAACCAATACTTGATATTGGGTCGTGTCTGACCTGGCATAGTAAAAAAAAATAAAAAATACATCTCACTGCTCCATTGTGATGAATTCTGCAGGTCATACGAGGTCTGCTGAAATTTTGGCCAAAAACCTGCAGCCAAAAAGAGGTATGTGTGCAAGGGGGGGGCGTCACAGGGGATCATGCCGCCATAATAGGTGGTGCACGTGGTTGTCACTATTTACAGAAAAGTAATTGCTGTTCCTGTATTTATTATTTCCCCATCAAGGTAATGTTCCTGGGAGAAATTGAGGAGGTCCTGGATGTAATCGAGCCCACACAGTTCAAAAAGGTCCAAGAGCCTCTCTTCAAGCAGATCGCCAAATGTGTGGCCAACCCTCACTTCCAGGTAGTGTCCTCCCAGGTCGGATGCCTTCATCCCATTGCCTGGCCCAACATCTCACTTCTGCAGCTCTTCCTTCTACAGGTAGCTGAACGAGCGCTATACTTTTGGAACAACGAGTACATACTGAGCCTCATAGAAGAAAATATCGACAAGATCCTGCCAATCATGTTCGGCAGCCTGTACCGGATCTCCAAGGAGCACTGGAACTCGTAAGTGTTTTCTCTCCCCTGCTGGGAGCTTCCCAGTTACCGTTATACATTAGGATTTATAAAGTGCTGTTGCCATGGTAATAGTTCACCACGTGTTCAGAGCGAGTCGTCTAGTCAAGGACACGAGTAAATGATAACATAGTCATGCAGAAGTTAACTATGTCAGCAGGTGATGAAACATCTTCATCTTTTCTTCACTTTTTTCTGATTAATTTATTGACTGAGTGAATTCTGTTTAGTGCTAAATGCTGAAAAGAAATCAAACTGTGTTAACCCATAGTGCATCATCCCATCTTCCAGCACCATTGTGGCTCTGGTGTACAGCGTGTTAAAGACGATGATGGAGATGAACAGCACATTGTTCGACGAGCTAACGTCTTCTTACAAGGCTGAAAGGCAGCGGTAAGCAATGCGATGGTTTTCCATTGTTAGTTACGGAGCCAGCTTGCATATTCGTGAGAATATGCATTTGTAGGAGAGTGTGATATGCATCTATGTTGATCCTACAGGGGCCGTAACCTTTAGAGACCTTGTTAATAGGGGTGACTAAGGACAATTCAGTGCAAGGAGTGACTAAGGACGCAGTCAGTGCAATAGAACACAGTAATCATGCTGCTAAAATCTGTACTGCAAAAACATCACTGATGTTAAGAAAATTGGTACAACTTTGAATGGAATATTTCGACGATTTGTAAAAATGAAAATAAAAAATTCAGCAATTGTGTATGGTCTTCTCTTTGGACAGTTATGCATGAATGCAGCTAATGATCAGGATTGTCTGGTGTGATGTTCCTTATGAAGGAGGTGACAGGGGGGCCTTCCTGTGGCCCTCTCTTACTTCATTTGGGATCTCTGTTTCATCCCGGTGCCATGAACAACCCCACCCCCCTCCCCCGGTCTACAGGGAGAAGAAGAAGGAGCAGGAGAGGGAGGAGCTGTGGCAGAAGCTGGATGATCTGCAGATCAAGAAGGCACTGGGAGCACAGAGCAACAGCCATGGTCTGCAGAACCTCCACAGCAACACCAACAACAACAACAGCAATGAGGGCGACAGCAGCGTGCCGAGCCTCAGCAAAGCAGAACCCATCCTCACCAGCACACAATGACACAGAACCAGGGTTTGTGAGGACCGTCCGTCAGGATGGGGTTGGGGGTTTAACAAAATGACACAATGGAAAAAAAACCTCAACCTCGCCTGTGTATTAAAGGAAGCCAGCAGAACATCCAGTGAGGCCATCAATTTTCTGAAAATTTATATAGAGAGACATATTTTCAACTTTTCCGAGTATTTTTGGACATGATAGTGTGACCAGTATGTTGTGTGTTCGATTCCTGAGAGATGGAGGCTCTCTCTCTGCCGTCTCACTGAGCATTAACATGAACTATAGCATAATGACCGGGCAAGCTGAGCAAAGACTTGAATTTTTTAAAATGTTTTTTCCCCTCTTGGATTGTGTTGCCTGTAGTTAGGAATTAAGGGGCTATTTAAAGACGACGTCCTTCGTCCCGAATGTGCTTTCGACCTGTGTCTGTTAACGTGGGTGCAGATGGGATCAGGGACTTGTTGGTGTGTCTGGGGGTGGGCAGTAGAGTGCACTCTGGGTATTTTATATTTTAATCTAGTTGGAGGGGGGTGATTCCTGCTGTAATATATTCAAGATCTGCAGCTATAAACTTAAGTATTGAGCAGCGTGAGCTCTGTGAAATCGATGAATGGGCACAGATTTAAGTATTTTAAATATTTCTTCAAAAAATATATAAATAAAAGATTACACAAAGAAGCCAAGAGCCCTATATTTTCCAGCATCTTATAAAGTGTGGTGATGTTAAGAATAGGTTGTTATTAAAAAGGTGTGTGTGTGACTCCATTTTTCTGTGGCCTTTCAGAGTGCATCATTCTGGTCTCTGCCATATACCAGTGTCTGCAAAAGCCTTTTTTTATGGGAACCTTAAGGGTTCAAACTCTGTACAATAAAGACAACACTGTGGCTTTGCTGTCCAGTTCTTATCTGTCACTTATTTAAACCACAGGACTGTCACTCGCGCAGTTGGCTCATTAACCGCGACCTGCTCCTTCCTGGCTTTGTGCTTAATTATATTAAGTCCAACTTATTGTTGTACTTTGGCCTTTATTGGCAATGCATGTTGTGATTTTAGGCACAATATTAAACATTTAAAACTAACTGGTTTGTTTGCAAAAACAAATCCAATTCATATTCTAACAGAGTTTTGTGGCATCAATAAGTAAGAATAAATTATTTTAATCACTGGTAATATTAAGAAATGAATTCCGAACCCTGTAGTAAAAAGTCTGTCCTGTAGGAGGTGTTTTGCAGTTGGTGTTTTCATGAGATTCTGTAGATTCTTGGTCACTCTGGTCAAGGGTGACTGGTAATCGGCCACCAGAGGGCAGAGCTGAGCATTTACGTCCCGTTTCTCCTGTATCATCTCCTCTAATCAGTGACTGAAATGTTCAGTCACCCCACGTTCATCCCCAGCTTCCTCTCCACTGTTCTTTCTCTGAACGTGAAGACCTGCTTGGACTGGGATGCCTGGGACAGGTTCCAGGCCTTTAATGTTACAGACCTACAGCAAATAAGCCATCCTCTGTGGACTGCCTGAGGTCAGCCCAGGGCCCCAAGGGTCTGATGGGGACAAGTTGTTAGAAGATGGATGGATGGATTTTATAAAAGGGATTCCCCAGCACTAGGAACCAAACCAGTTTTTTTGTGTTGTGTTTTTATAACAGAAATCGAAAGTGTGTTTGTCTTTACTGAACTTCTGATTGAACAGGCCTCTGCTGTCCAGCTTCTGCAATCCAAAGGAGGTTGGCTATGGACTGAGGGCCAGATTCACCTCCACCCCCATAAACCCGTGAAAGACGATAAAGGTAGCAGTTTTCTTGCCAGTTCACGTATCCAGCTGTAAGGATTGTCAACGGCCAGAACATACAGTGAACGGTGGGGGACATAGGAACTGGACATAGGAACTGGACATAGGAACTGGAGATGACGCTGCCATGGCATCTGCCCCTGCCTTCAGAGCTGGTGCTCTT
>JAODUD010000039.1:16244451-16270325 GCA_026784285.1 Stomatorhinus walkeri | reverse complement strand
CCCACACAGGAGTACTGCCTATATTGACTCTATTATTATTATTATTGTTATTATTATTATTATTATTATTATTATTAGTAGTAGTAGTAGTAGTAGTAGTAGTAGTAGTAGTAGTAATGTATATGTTTATAAGCTAGATGGGAGCACTGATTTTAGCATGTTAGCTGCACACAATGCCTGAAGCTCCAGAGAAACATCGCATTGCTTTTCTTGCTTTATTTATTCCTCACCTTTAAAGCACAGAGCACTATCGCTATTGCTGTATGTTTAGCTATTCTCTTTGTCTTGCATTCTAATAGCACATCCCCACATAACAGGATGACTCTGCACCGGATCTGCCCAGAGGTATCACTGGCCCCGGAAGAGAGCCGCACAACAGCTCTTAGTCCACTTGCACAGCGAGATGGAACAGTTATAGGTCATGGGTCCATACTGTATCCAAGCCACATCTGCCAAAATAATAGCTCACCCAGCCCGGATCCAAATTGGATCTGTTCATGGAAAAAAAAATAGGACTTTAAATTGTATCAAAATCTTTTTATGTAAACAACAAAAGAAATCGCACTGATCACAAAACTATAATGCTGTTTCCAGTCTGTGTGTCTCATTGGGCTTCGCTCAAGGGCCCTTAGACATGTGATTATTCTGCGGAGGCTGTGCAGAAACTAACAGCATTCTGATTGGACGCTTAGCCTGCGAGTCACAAGCTGCCCCCCCTGTTTTGTTGTCTGGCTCAGAGATTGCGCTCTGAGGCGGCGGCCAGCTCCATCCCTGCTCTTCAGCAGATCTCTGGGAGGGGCCTGAAGTCCCCACTGTGGTTCTCTCCCCACTCCCCTCCTTACTAGACATGATTCTATGGGCACTGCGGGCCCGACGCAAATAATTCACGGGGGCCTCCATCTCCCGCCTCCCCCAACATGGTTAAATTTGTTACCATTATTTTAGTGTGAAGCCTAAATAAATAATACCAACGAACAGAATTTAATAAATACAAGCCCTTTATTTTCAGTTTTGTGCGAAACAGAATACATAATTACAATACATTTGTCATTGCAATGTTCTATGGAATCAGCACCTATCCATCTATCTACCTGCCTCCCCAGCCCTCTCTCCATCTCTCCACCTATCTGTCTGCCTCTCTATCTCTCTCCACCCTCTGCCATGGGTTAACATTCTGTCCTGGGTTATTCCCTGCCTCGCACCCTTGGCTTCATGGATATGCTGTGGATCTCTGTCACCCTGCATAGGACAAATGGGCTTGGAAAATGTATGTGTGGGTAAACAAACATACAGTGAGCATATTTGTAGGGAAAATACTGTATAAAGGTAACTGTAAGTGTAGGAGTCAGCAGCTAGAGAGTAGCCTAACAGAAACAACAAACTCGCCCCAGGTTGTGTCTGGCCACGTCGCCCCCTCCTGTACAGTCAGCGGATCTTCCAGTGCCCACTCTGCGGCCACCGCGCTTGACTCATGGGACTTTCCCTGGGGGCCCCGAAACTCGCAATGAGCGTGGTGGGGGTGGGGGGGCAGAGTCTGACATGAGTGCCGAACAAGAATAGACATCTGGGAGCAGCTGACCTCGCCTCTAGGGGCAGCTGTGGATCGCCACCGTACCGCTGTTGGTGAGCAGCTGTGCTCATTGCCCCCCCCCGCATCCCCCAGTGGTGCCAAATAGCCAGACCAGCTGTTTGGGGGGGAGGGGCGCTGCGATGTGACACACGTTGGTGGATTCTTTTAAATAACAATACATCCAAGACAAATGTTACTATTAAATGTAGTTGATCAGACAGAAGCTAATTGTATACCAGTCATTTAACTAAAATGAATGAGTCATTACTAATGGGAAACAAATGCATTGACCCTACACAGCAGAAGAAAATAAAAGTGTAAAATCTCCCTACTGCATCTTTTCCCCAGAGCAACAAAAAAACACAAAACTGAGTATTTCGTTCAGAAAAAAACACACAAACACCAACCCCTGTGGCCCTTTCAGGCACAATGGTGTTTTGTGCGAGGGGGGGGGGCCTGTAAAAATGGGTCGCGGCGTATTCCTGGGGAGGGCCTCTTGCTGAATGCGCCGCGTGTCTCTGTGACCTGGTTAACCCGTGTTACTGTAGGATGGTAGGATACCCCACTGTTGTCGCTGAATATGCTTTCGCACTTAAAGTAATACTCATAGGAGGGCAGGCGCTGCAGCCAGTGCTGTGTAAAGCAGGGGGAAAGATCAGTCTGAAGAAATTAACCTTCCCCAAAGGCCTATTTTATTGTCAGCCGATCAGTGACTGAAAGAAACTGTTTCAGTTTTGTTTTCCTTTCAATGACTTTCTCAATAATCCAAGGACCTCACTGCCTCCTGGAACCAGTTGAAGCACATTTTCTGCTCTAAACTCTCCCAGTTTCTGCAGATTTTCTGCTGAAAATATTCCAGCTTCCCACCAATTTAGTAAATTTGACAGATTTGTAACAGGCTGCCCTAAAATGACCCCTGAGGTTAGCGTTTGGCATGCAACCTGCATGCCGTGTAACGTCTGTAGGAGGCGCAGCCTCTCAGTCTGCTCATTATGACTGTGAGCAGTGTTGATTAGATGCCATTCCCAGCATGATGAGGCATCATAGGTTCAGACCCGCACAGCCAGAACATGAACGTGACGGCTGGCTTTTGCGGTCACCGGGGGTGTGTGGGGGGCGAGGAGTAGGCTGCGCCCTGCGTCATGTAGGGTGAGAGTGACGAGAGGGAACACTGCAGCGCAGGAGGAGCGGCTGTGCTTGCGGATAAAACAGTGGAAGGTGGGCCTACATTTGGTTATAGACGCAGTGGGAGGTGGGCCTACATTTGGTTATAGACGCAGTGGGAGGTGGGCCTACACTTGGTTACAGAGGTGGGCCTGCGCTTGGTTATAGACGCAGTGGGAGGTGGGCCTTTGTCTGGTTCATTGCCTGCAGTTAAACACTTTAAAGGACTTTAACACGTTACCCAGCCGTGAGATATTGTGAAGGACCTTAACATGCTGAAGCCTGCTGTGAGATGCTGTGTAGGGCCATAATTTTTTATTATTATTTTAATGTGTTCTCTGAATTTAACCCATATGTGTCAATAACTGTGAAGAATATAAACATGCGCTACCCACCTGTCATAGACGGTGAAGGACCTTAACACACTGTTAGCAGCTAAAATACAATGCAAAGAAAAAAGCATTCAGAATTGAACTTTGATTTGCCAAGATGCATTCTCCTGGGAAAAAGTGCCAATCCGAAACAGATATTGGGAATAATTACAGAAAGAACGCATCTATTAGACAGAACATAACAGGGTTCATTCTCCCATATCTGAGCTGGGTCAAACCTGAAGGCTCCGTCCACATCACAGGCCATATTACCCCTGTTAAGGCATTGTGGGAAACGCCCTTGCCGTGGTCAGTCCACCCTGGCATGTAACTCCATAGCCTGAAGAATTTCCAATTTATGGAGATTTCTCCCATATATGTTCCACTGCCATGATGAGACAGATTCCTTAATGGGGTTGGAAAATTCTGGAAAGAAGACCATTGAAGGGTGGATCTTTGTGGAAACACTCATTCATGGTGTGGAAAAGGTGATATGGTTCCACACGATGACCCAGAAGGAATTCCCGATTGCTCCAGATCTTAGTGATCTCATTCGAACAGAGCATCCATGGGAGCCCTACAAGTCATCAATGGATGTGTTATATGGTCTAGGGTTAGCGTGGTGGTGGATGATGCCCCCACAAAGGGTGACATTGTCCCCAGATATGCCAGGGTCCACTGCTGTGGCCAGTGCTGACCTCTTAAGCTGTATGTGAGCAGTTTAGCTTGTTAGCATGTGTAGTGTGACCCCTGTGTGTGTGACTGTAGTCACTGGCATTTTGTGCATTGAGTAACAGTGTATTCTGCATGGCAGCATATGCTTAACACGGCCTTGTGATGAAACCCATGCTTTCGGTTTTGCAAACACAGCTTAGGAAATCTGCAGTTTGTGTGTATCAGGTGATTATTGCCTAACACGCCTAACACGGTGGCCTCACACCTCTGGAGAACTGGGTATGATTCCCTGTGTGTGTGTGTGTGTGTGTGTGTGTGTGTGTGTGAGTGTGCCCTGTGACGGGTTGTGACTCTCATTTTGGAATTGGCTTTGTACCCCTGTGATATACAGATGTATACATTTTTACATCGGTAATCTCAGGATGAGTGTCAAGTGTCTTGAAATGCCAGTATGAGATTAACAGATAAAAGAAATTCAACTGCTGGTGTTCATGAATTCCTGAAACCCTTAGGGTCAGAGAGAATGCGTAACGTAGTTCAGTAATGGGGTGAGATGGTGGGAGTTTCTTTCTGTGCAGATTATCTTTAGTTTAATGATGTGAACAGTGATAGATGCATGTTAAGATTATGGGTCCTGTTTTAAAACGTCTTTTACAGATGTGAAAAGATTCTTATTGGCCAGTGTTACTGCTTACATATATAAGAGATTTCTTATTTAACTATAAACCTCCTGTACCCTCCAGTAAAAAGCGATAAGGCCTAGAACAGACTTCAGAGGTGACGTCACAGCCCACACCGCTGTGGCACGCTGAAAGTTAGGGGATGCCCTGACAGTTGTTTACACTCTCACCCCTTCTTACAGTACATACACTGTCATGTTTTTTCATCTCATCCAGGTCTCATGGCATATTCTACCCACATGTTCCTATATTTAAAATTTTTATTTTACATTTTACTCTAAATCATGGTCTTACATTAGTTATTGTTTCCGTGGATGTCCTTTCATGTACGTTTTTGTTGTTGTGTACCGTTGCTGTTATTAGAAGTGAACCAAGCATATTTTCCTTGTATGTACAGTCATACAATGACAGTAAAGAAGTTTGAACCCTGACTCCTCTTTAATGACCTGATGTTCTCCCATCGTTGTGCTACAAATCAAAGATCAGAAGCAGGTTGCTAAGAGATCTGTGTGGCTCTGAGCCTTTGCAGCCCTGTTACGATCTTGACATTTCTTTGTAGTTATGCAGTATTTTTGTTTATTAAGCACAGTAGGGTGAAGATCAAGAGTGTGGCTGCCAGTCCCTTCATAAAGCTTGATTGTTCACTTCCTTTTGGCTTTCAGAAAGGACTCTTCCAGTCCTGTCACTGTGAGCCAGTGTCTAATCGTCCTTGGCCTCCTGGGCCTCATTGATGAGAATGCAGAGCTGGTCTCAAACGAGCAGGTCCAGATCAAAGAGGGTCTGAAGACCAGAACACGGCACCTGCTCCTCTTCAGCAATGTTCTAGCCATCACCAAGCACGGGCAGGAGATGAACATAGTCCGATTTTCACTTATAGGAATCCCACAGAGTGAGACATCAATCAGTGTGAACACTCTCATTGGCACTGTGTGGGTGGACTCCTTCTCCAAACACTTCTTCTTCTACTTTTAGGAACAAGAGACGGTTATTGTAGTAGATGGGGAACTTTGAACACAAATGCAGGTGACCACAGCAAGGGAATTTCTGTACATCAGCATGCATGTCCAAGCCAAAAAGTGATGGAATCCAGGGGAACTGACATTGACCTGACTTTGGTACTTCGGTCATATTTATTAATATAAGAACAGATATGAAACTGAAGGTATGAGACAGACAAGCAGAGGATCAGAGTAGTTTTTTGCAGACTGATTCTTTAGGACCTATAATCTCCAGTCACATCTTGCACTAAGCTGGGCATTTTCTGCATGTTTGCATATCAGTGGGTGATCATTATGGCACATGGGACAATGCCACAATGTCTCCAAACCTAAGAAAATTATTAGCCAAATTTCAGTAAACATAATTAAATCAGGCTGTAGCATAACGCGGATGGGCTGTCTGTAGGTGTTTCATCTGCATTTGTAGAGCTGCTCCGTATGTTTGTCTGTTTGTGTCATTTTGGTGGTCTTTTCAGAAAAGGTTAAGGTTTGATATGACTCCCTTCAGTCTTCCCACGTCTTGTGGTGGGGACAGAACAGAAAGTTTGGCGTGGAGCTTCTGTGGGGAAAATCCGCCATCATTTTGGGGCTTGGGAATCCGTTGGCAAGGCATGTCCTGTCCTGTCCTGTCCTGTCCTGTGTGTGGACAAGGGACAGACCAGCATCTCGCCCCGGCATCTCTCGCCTTATAGCCTCGGGTGCATGGGATGATGGCTGGAATTAGAAGAGTATTTCTGGGAAATGAATGGCTGCAGGACTGAAGTGATCATCCAAATGAGATGTGTGAGGAAACTAACGAAGATTTCTGTCATTTTTGGGAAATTACCAAAAAAAATTGCATCTTGCATCTTTTGCAGTGAATTTCTCAGTCTACGATAGAAAGCAGAGTTCATCTTAGTCAAGTCTAAAACAATTATAAAATAGTTATGAGTCACTGAAAGCCACAGATAAATTCCCGCCAAAGAGTTTATATCCTTCAGAAAGAGAAATAAAGACATAAGAATCCCCTGATCGTGCATGTGTGGGGTGACCAGTTGTTAAAAGATTTATATGATATGTACATGAACCAATAACACCAAAGTAACACCTTTTAATTCCACTTGAGCAACTGGCCCTTCCTGTCAGCTGACAGGAAGCTGGTTATGGATCAAAATGTGTCAAAACGAAACACAGGCACTTCCCCAAAAAGTGATGAAAGCAATATGTTCAATGAAACACAACAGAAAACACTAGATATTAGTCATAAGGTTTTTATAGGTAAAAGATGGATGTTGGTGTTGTCTTCCCGGGCTATTTTTAACCTGAAAATATTTCTCCTTATTTATACTGTTACAGTAAAATTAGCAATAACAAGGACACAGGTTCTGCATGCTGCTGAGGGGATTCTCATAGCACCAGTATGGGAAAGTACCACTTATTTTAATCGTGGTCAGGTGACAAACTGCTGGTGATTACCAGCTAGCAGCACATTCTGGTGTCTGTAGGTTTATTTCTGGCACACCATTTGTTAATGAAAACAATCTGAACGTAGTTTTGGTAAAATTGGAACAAACTTCCAGGTCTGAGACCTTAGCTCTCGCCTACAGCTGTTTCCCGGAGACCTATTCTAGTGGATAAGTGCAGCGATGTTTGGAGTGATCTGCTCTGCTCTGGCTGGCGATCTACTCTTCCAGGGAGAAGGTACGCTACAAGCTGAAATATGTGCCGAGTCTGCAGGACTTGTGACAGGCTACATACATACCATGATGAAGTTAGGAATTTCCAGATTGACCTTGAGAGCTCCCTGATCCTGACTTGGACTTTAGTGCTGTGCAGTGACCATCAGCTAATCCCCACCACCACATTCCATCTCACAAAATGACTGCTAGGCACATGAGAGGGTTCTGAGTGTTTGTAAGTGGATGCACTCATTTAGGGATGGGGGGAGGTGTGGTTAATTCCATAAGTTTGCTTTCCATCATCCAAAGCCACTAACAGTTTGGCTCATAAATACCATAGGGACTAATCCGAGGTCACATCCTTAACTAGTAGGTCCCCTGCTAAGTAAATTGATACACAGCACTGCCAAGCTACTTTCAGACATTATGTAAAACTCAAAAGGGAAGTGAAAGCAGGGTCCCCAGTAATGAATGAAGATCAGCCCAGGACAAGGAGTGAATGGGTAGAGTTTGCTATTCATGCTACAGATTAGCTTCCTAGCCCACTATTTCCCCCGCAGTGGGGAAAGAGGCACCGAATGCCGCAACCAGCAGGTGGCATGGTTATTAAGGGATTGGTTCAGGTACTTAAGCAGAACTGCTATAAATGAAGGCAATTTAACAAAAAGAGTTAAGTCAAGACACCAACCCTGTGAGGGAGCGTCATCTACCTGTTACTAAAGCGGGGTTGAACCCGGCTCACGTGAGGGCAGAGAGGATGCATGTGGACACGCGTTCAGGTAAGCGGAAGCCCGTGGCCAGGTGTCACGTGGTTCACGTTTCCCCCTTGCCGCCACGCGGCCGCCACCACCGCCGCCCCTGGAAGGTTTTTCTGCTTTTTTTTCGCAGGCAGGCAGAGTGAGTGACGTCGTTTCCGCTCGCCGCCGCGCGCTGAGAATTTCCACCGCCCGCGAATCATTAAGAGAGCGGGTGGCAGCCAAAAGACAGACAGAGTGTCGCGGTGAGTGACTGTGCGAGCTAGCATCGAGGACCATGCTGTCCCTGTCCCAGTAGATCCCTTGAGGTGAAGGATTACTTGGTACACACTTTACACAGGTATGTAAACACATTAGCCATCTATTGCTTCATTATAGCAAATAATCAAATTATTAATGCAGATTAATATTACTGTATTATCAATGACACTCCGTTTTCTCTGACTATAATTTAATTTATATAATTAATAATTATATAATAAATTATATACATATATGTATATAAAAGCACACTCATGCTTATAAAAATCAAGTTATATGAAGTGTATTGATGACAGCGTTATGAAAAGTGTCGGTCTGCACGGTTTCACTTGTGGCGTATTTTAAAAGTAAACATCCTAGTTTTTGACGAAACCGTATCTGTGATAAGCGCTGCACCTCCCGTCCGAACACGCCCATGTCGTGTACGCCCCCCCCCCCTGTGTCACCCTGCATGATAAAAATGCCTTGCTTCACCCCCCAGGACTGTCGAGGAGGCGAAGGACAGAGTGGCCCCCTGGTCAGCCCCCCCCCTCCGAGCATCCCCATGAAGGTGCCAAGCAGCAGCGTCGTGGTGCGTAGCCTTCACCTCCTCTCTTCACCTCCTCTCTTGTTCTGCCGTTCCTCATTCTGCCGTTCCTGGTTCCGTCATTTCCCACTGTCACGGATCGACACCTGTGGTTCAAAGCTTCAGTGAATAAAACAATAGAACAGAGTGAATAATCTAATTGCTACCTAAATGGAAAACCAGCATTACTGTAAATAAATAACCCATTCCTTCTTTCCCTCCACTATTTTAGTCAAAGACTGTAATCTTGGGAGACATGGACTCACTGATGGAAGTAAGTAACAAACGGCCCGGATCTGCTTCATCACTTCATGCTGAACCATTGAGCACTCAATGAATTTGGGCTAAAATTTTGATCTTAGATTAGATTCAGTTAAATTCTACCTTTTTTTGCCTTTGCACAAGGTACTTAGGCAATGAAATGCACTCTGGCATCATATATCTGTGTGTGTGTGTGTGTGTGTGTGTGTGTTTGTGTGATGAATAGCTAAAAATGTACAACTATTTAGTGATTTACATGGTATACACCATTACTTGATTCAAATTGCAAGCTAAAAAGTTTTGCACCTGTGACTGAGATTGTCATTGGTGACTGGTGGTGGTTTTAAAGACAGCCTCCATCTTAGGGTTAATTCGGGCATAGGGGCAGGAGTCCAGCACCTTATTTAACGAGGTGTGAAGTGCTGAACAAGTGCCTGCTGCTCTACCTTTCCTTGCCGCTCTCTCTCTTGCTCTCGCTCTCTCTCCCTCTCACACACACACATGCGTGCAGCAGACCATGTGCTTGGTCTGATCATATCGCCTTGTTTCTAGGGCAACGTGAAACCCGCTCCCCAGTCAGAGAAGCTCGGCAATGCAGACGAGAGGGCGGCCCCGCCCACTGGTGAGTTTGAATGTTTGAATCTGCGGCCGTTTGTTCCGGAACGCGGCTTCGTCGGCACGGGCGCCGGTCCCTGCCACGCGGCCGGAGGGCGGCTGCTGTGAAAACGCACCACGACGAGAGGCCTGACACCGCTTTCTATATCTCATGCAGAAAACGGGAACAACAACAACCGATGGAGCTTCCTGAGAAAATCCAGGAAGCTTCTGCTGCATTCCAACAGCTCCAAGACGACCCTATTCGGACAGTTGCTGTCAAATGTGTGCGATGAAAATGAGAACCTTCCCAAACCAATCACAGTACGTATGATACTTCAAAATAGAAAGCATCCCCAACCAATCACATTGCATGATACTTCTAAATGATGGTACTCTTTATCCTTACGACCTTCTCCTGGATAAGTGCTTGCCAAACAGCTGAGCTGGTGTGTATCCCAGCCAGCAAAGGATGCAAAGCAGAGGTTCACTCTGGATGGGACACCAGTCCATCCCACATGCTACAGGCAATGTAAACACACCAGTTAGTCTAACCACATGTTTTTGGACTGTGGGAGGAAACCCACACAACACTGTGAAAACAAGCCACACACACACACACAGAGCAGAGGCAGAATTTAATCCTACTCAAAATGCTCCCCACTGAGGCACCATGTGCTAATTTGCTTGGCTGAATATCTAGTGATATCTAGTGATATCTAGTGATATCTGGTATTCCCAGCTCTCGTGGTGACTATCAACCAAGCAGACTGTGAAGCTGGCAGAGAATCTGTAGCCGATCTTTTGCTGGGAACGCTGATGTTCCTCTGAGTGCACATTCGCTTCCCTCTTTCTGCCCGCGGCTTCCTTGCATGTTACTGGAGCCTCAGCCATGATGCTCGGTGTCTCTTTTCCACGCTACAGGAAATGCTGACCCTGCTGCTGAAGAGGGGCTCTACTACAGAAGGTGTCTTCAGGAAGCCGGGGAACAGCAAGTGCCTGAAAGCACTCAAGGCACAGCTGAATGAGGGGCTGGACGTCGACATGAAGACCCAGTCTGTCATCGTCCTTGCCGCACTCTTCAAGGTGAGCTCACGGGGCAGACTCATGCTTCCTTCATATCTCAGAGCCATTTCACCTCAGATGCGTGGACGCCTGAGCTGGTGTTAAGCATAGGTAGTGAAGTCCTTTCAAACTTGTGAAATTGTAGGAATTCCTGAGGGAGCTTCCTGGAAGCTTGCTGGTGGCAGAGCTGTACAAGGACTGGATGGCGGCCATGGAGAAGGATGAAGAGCTGAGGTGCACCGAGATCAAGAGGTGAGGTGAAGCATCGTCGGACAAGCTACTGGTCCCCAAGTGTCCCTGATGTCCCATACTGAGGTTTCAAAGCACGTGTCTGCTCAGGGTCACGAGGGACCACTTTCAGTTCTGAAGTTGAGATGAACTGACACCAGCCTCGTAGGAGAAAATACAGGGGTTTTTGAATGGAATTTTTATATTTTGGCCAGGCCACAAGAGGAAGTGACCCTTAAAAATGACACAACTTCAGGCCCGGGTGCTTCTGCTTTCTGCATCTCTTTAAAAAGGAGAAGTTGGATCAAAAGGGCACAAAAAATCCAACCAGAGCTTCTCTCCTTCCTTCAGGGTAACTGAGAAGCTGCCAAGACCCAATGCCGTCCTTCTGCAGCATCTGCTCTGTGTGCTCCACCACATTAGCAAAAACGCCGACGCCAGCAAAATGGACGCTCACAACCTCGCCGTCTGCATCGCACCAAACCTGCTCCAGTGGGATAACCTGGCCGACGTGGAAGAGGTTAGCAAATGCAGGCTGCCCTGTCGCATGGTGCTTAACATGTGACACGCAACAGGTTTCAAAAGGTCTCTTGCTTATAGGAAGGGATGTATTTCCAAATAAATTGCAAACAAATGGGTATGACCATTGCAGTCTATAAACCAAAAAGTTTTGTTTGATCATTCCTTTAATTAAATTGTATTTGTCTTTAGGTCATGGCCCTTACACAGTTCCTGATTGAAAACTGCTGTGAAATATTTGGAGAACATGTCCAGAAGCTTCTAGGAGATCCAGATGAGGAAGAGCAGGCAGATAATTCAGGTGTGTCCACGACCTGATGTAAACTCCTGAATCTGACATGCTGGCGATCTTCTAAGCTCATGGGAGTTTTATTTAAACAAAAAATGTTCTGAGGACAGAAGGAACATCTGATTGGTTGTTCCTGCCTCCTCTAGTTACTTGGACCCACCTGGTTATCTCTCTGATCCAATCATTCTTCTGTCCTCAGGACATTTTTGTGTAAGAAAAACTCCCATGAGCGTCTTCTAAGCCCTCCCGTGAGTCACACGTGCTGATTGTGTGATGTTTTTGTGATGGTTTACAGACTTGCTGTCCTCACATCAGCATGACTCTGCCTACGACAGCACTGACCCAGATGCAGATGGAGACGTGGAGGGATCAAAGAGGAGAGAACAGGCAGGGGAGATTGAAGACGATCACCAATGCAGCCCTCCACAGTGCAAGGACGACAAACCACCAATCCTCATCTGCTCCTCTGATGACACCAAGTTTGTTTCCAGGAGATGTTCAGAACCTTCGCTGTTCCCGTTTTTGGGGATTAACAACCTGAAAGGGTTAGCAAGGAGCCATGATGACTTCTCCATGGAGAAGGAGGACTTTGCTTTGGAGAACAATACCCTGAAAAAGCAGAACTCTGACTCTGTCCTGCAGCCTGGCCAAAGCGAGAGGCTTCTGGGTCTTCAGAACCTCAGTGGCATGCTGACCATACCAAAGCCCACTGCGAGATCAAAGGATTGTTCCTACTCATCCAATTGTTCTTTGGAGAGCTCCTTGTCCAACCTGTCGGAGAACTCTGTCTTCACCAGCTCTCCGCTGTCCTCGCCTCCCAACTCCCGAAAGTCTAGCTATGCTCGAGAAGAGGCCCAAAATCAGGAGAAGGAGCCGAAGAGGCGTACGTCCTCCATCAGGAACGAGAAGAAGAAACCGACGAGGGCCATGAGCTGGGCTGCCATTAACTACAACAGGGGAAGCCTGAAAAAAGGGGATAGCCAGAAAGAGATGGCGTTCTCCTGTGAGATCCTCCAAGAAGACTCACAGAATGAGATGGAATCTACCAAACCCACTCCCAGGCCACGCCCTTTGTCAGCCATTGAGGTTTTCCAGCAAGTGGACAGTAAGATCCCTACAAAACCCCCCTCATATGAGCAAACCATTCTGGGGTTCCCACTGGCTCCCCCTATTCGCCGTATGACGGTGCAGGACGCCTGGATGATGGAGCGGAGGTCACGGCCCGCCTCCATGACGGAGGACCTATTGGGCTCGTGCTCCAGCAAGAGCTACACGGACTGCTGCCTTCAGACGGGGGCCACGGAGGTGCGAGACGGCACGGGTCTGGCTGAGCAGGCCGTAGTGTATCGCCAGAGGGCAATGTCCGAGTCTATATCCAAGAGGCAGCAGGAGAGGGTGGTTCACAGGTGCAGCCAGCCTCTGTTTGAGGAGATGAGCTACGCTAAGGAGTCCTATGTCTGACGTCTAGCAGCGGCTACGTAGAGGGACTACATGCTGGCTTACACAGCATAACACTGTGTTTCATAGCAAAGGTTATAGGCTAACAGCAAGAAGAATGACTTATTTCAGCACCTTAAAGCTCTGTAAATATAAATGGTTTTAATATAGCATATGAATGTGCACTTTTTTGGTTTCAATAATATAATGTGCATTTGTAAATACAGAAGAACCTTCGTATATATTTTGATTTTTCACCTTAAATACAACCACTTCATTTCCACTACATTAAAACAGTATTACATTAAGCTATGATTTCTGTGTGTTTCAAAGCAGGAAACATGGTGTCACATGAGAAGAAGATGCATTTCTTTATCACCATCTGAGCATGCTGGGCTTGAGCAGGGCACACAGAAGACCCTTCCACCTAAAACACCATGAACAATGACAAACATAATCATATTCATAAGATAATCAGAAATGCGCGGTGAAATGCACCATCCAGGAAGCCACCCAGATCTGCTATCTGCAAGCAGCGGGTGGATCCACCCCCCGATCGAGAACAAAATGTTCTGTCTACTTGAAAAAAGGAAACCAGCTGTATGTGAAGGTTGATCTGGTTTTTCTCTGAATTTCTCTTGCCTCGTTGAGGAGAGTGTTGCTTGCTCTTTTTTTAGGACAGGCAGACGGACTTCCTCTTCCTGCTGCGGCTGTGTTAGCTGTGCTGTCAACGGGCCCAGACAGTCTCTGCGCCGCTCAGCGTGCATTGCCACCCCTGCATTACACTTTGCCACATAATGTGACCATATGACATGAACATATTACCATGCCGGTAGCTGACCTGCTGACCTTTATAAAACTGACTACAAAGGAGAAGCTATATGTTACGTGTTCATACTCCCAAAGATGCCAGGTATACTAAATACTAAATACTAAAGCTAACTGACAATACTCAAGTGTACTAATAATGCTAAAGCCTACTGATGATTCTACAATATGCTGACAATGTTGAAGCTGACTGACTACGGTAAAGTTTCCCGATGATGCTGAAGTGTACTTATCATGCTAAAGCCTTATGACAATGTTATAGTTTGCTGACAGTGCTAAAGTTTACTAATGATGGTAAAGTGTACTAATCATACTAATAAGACTGCCAGCTTTGGTCAGCTGGCTGGCGTGAGATTTTCAGTTAGAGACATGTCTGCACACGCGTTTACATGTATGTAATAGTTTCATTACCTTGAAAATAGTCTGTAGGTTTTGCTAACTATCCCAGCACTTTTGATGTAGCTAATTTAGGTTTATAATGGAATGATATAGATTTTCTGTAAGATTTCCTGTGTAAGCATAAGAGTCTGAAAGCGTGTCTCTCCAGATGCGTGGGAGCCGGCAACCCTGCACTAAAGCCTACTAACAATGCTAAAGTTTACTAACATTGCTAGTTTTCTAAGGATCCTAAAATGTACTAATCATGCAAAAGCACACTGACAATGCTAAAGGTTACTGCACAAGTTTACTGACGGTCCTAAAGTTCATTCACAATGCTAAAGCCTTATTGATGACACTCACCATCATGGACAGCACTGTGGCTACAGTAGAATCATTCAGGTTCCTGGGGAGCATCATCTCCCAGGACCTGAAGTGGGACACTCACATTGACTCCACTGTGAAAAAGGCCCAACAAGAGGTTATACGTCCTTCGTCAGCTGAGGAAATTCAACCTGCCACAGGAGCTGCTGATAAAGTTCTACACCGTAATCATTGAATCCATCCTCTGCACATCTATAACTGTCTGGTTCAGCTCAGCTACCAAATCTGACCATAGAAGACTGCAGAGGGTAGTCAGGTCTGCTGAGAGAATCATTGGAACATCCCTCCCCACTCTCCAAGATCTGTGCTTATCCAGAGTGAGCAAAAGTGCTAAGAAAATCACCCTGGACCCCTCACACCCAGCACA
This sequence comes from Stomatorhinus walkeri, assembly GCA_026784285.1. NCBI lineage: Eukaryota > Metazoa > Chordata > Actinopteri > Osteoglossiformes > Mormyridae > Stomatorhinus > Stomatorhinus walkeri. Next base: position 16,255,278 of record JAODUD010000039.1, on the reverse strand, counting down.
CTCCCTCTTTAATCTGCTGCCATCTGGTCGACGCTACAGAGCACTTAGCACCAAAACGACCAGACACAGGAACAGTTTCTTCCCCCAGGCAGTCCATGTCATGAACACTTAACAATGTCAGGAACACTTAACAATACACGTGGTACACACAACTCTAAAATAAATTATTTATTTAACACGCACACTTATTTACTTTTCATATTTACACATATCAACATAGCTATACAAACACATCATACCTGGTCATACTGGAATGTTTTTTGTTTTTTTGCTATTTTGCACGCTATTTTGTATATCTGTATATAACTCTTTCTACTACTTGTGTCTTGTCCTGTCACTGTCATTCTGTTGCACTGCAGAGTTCTGTCACTAAAATAAATTCCTCGTATGTGTTAACATACCTGGCAATAAAGCTTATTCTGATTCTGATTAAGGCGCACTGACAGTGCTGAAGCTCACCGACCGCGCTAACACATTAGCCCATCTCGCGGATGCAGATGCACTTGCTAGATCACACACCAATCCCACACAGCTCCTGGGTCAGTCACCTAATCCTACGCTAACGCTAATCCATCTTTTGAAAAAGCAGATATATAAATTCTTATCGCGTATTGACTAAACAGCAAAGAAATCCACTGTACTGTCACTGCAGACTACCACCACCTGTCATCTGCTGCTATTCCATCCACTTGCGGATACAGTCATTCTGTGAAAGAAAGCTTAAAGAAAGAAGCTTAATCGATAATAAAAAAAAAACTACATCTGGTTTCTTAACCATAATAGACATGCTCCAGCGATACTCAGCTGTCTTAGTACAAGTTCAAGTAGGGGGGGGGGGATTACCAAGACGTACATTTTGGAGGCTCTATAAAGTGCTGGGCCCTGGAATCTGCCAGAACTTCCATGCCTCTCTGACGCCTCTGACACAGGAGACTCAGCCTCCCTGACTGTAGTACATCACGTGTTCATTTAAAGGGCTCTGGGACAACAGTGAATTAATTATCATACACACTCAGCTGAAAACAACAAACACATTTATTTCTAATAGACCGCTCAATGGGTAGCACTGTTTTCTCACACCTGCAGGGCTGGGGGCGCCAATCCCACCCCCGCTCCGTGTGCGCGGGGTGTGCATAACCTCTTTATGCTGCGCAGGTTTCCTCCAAGTACTGCAACCCAAATACGTGGAGTTAGGGGAATTGGCATAGTACCCATGGTATGTGCCCTGTGATGGACCGGGCCTTGTGCCCGGCGCTGTATGGCACACAGACACCCTGTATTGGAAAAGTGATTGAAAGATGAAGGGTAGAAAGATGGACAGATGTTCTCAACAAAAGTGACTGAAATGTGAAGTGAGGTAAGATGGTCAGATGTTCTCATAAACATGTGACGGTTTCCAGACCAGTTGAATGTTTCGAACAGCAGCAAAACCTCACCCCCTGGCATGTGAGGACTGATAACAGTGTCGTTCTGCCAGCTCAGCAAGATCTGGCCTCTGAATCATGAGCATCTGACTGCTCCAGTTTTACAAAATTGAGTTTGCATGCATACAACAAGATTAGTTTCTGCTATAGCAACAAGTCATCTATAGCAACTAAAACAATTTATTAGCTTTAGCATGATGAACCTGATGCCGAATTATGTACACGACTGAAAGCTGCAATGAGAAGCACAGCAGATCAATCAGATCGGAACAGATGATTACACAAGCCACCACACAGGCCACAGCTCATTATAAATGTGTTGCTATTTGCTTCATTTATATTATCTGTAAAGGATCTATAATTATTAAGAAGAAGTCTGTCACTTTAATGTCAAAATATTTTTTAAAGAATATTATTTGTAAAGTAAGAAAAAAAACACCGTTTTACTTAAATCTAAGGCGTTCATATAATTAACTAAGTTCTGAGAAACTTCCACTCTTCCCCCAAGAAGAACGTCTCCTTTGCTGCTGTAACAGGTAGGTCTAGTCCTGCAATAAACTATAGCATCAGACTTAGAGATCCAGCTGACAGGAAAGAGTAGGTAGAACAGAGAAAGGACTAAGCAGCTTGTTTGAATGGCGTGAGGCTGAGCTGGTCAGGGTGCTATCTGTGATCAGGGTTACTGGTTCGAATCCCTGACTTGGCACAGCAATGTCACTATTGGGCCCTTGAGCAAACCTCTTCAGCCCCATTCGTTTCAGGGACTGGATGGCCTTGCTTTCAAGTGCTAAATAAACTGCTGTAGGATAGCAACCTTGAAAAGTTCAAAAAGCACATTGATTAGCAAACCTTGCAATGAAGGAACTGTGTGAACTGTGCACTGAATAGACATGTGCCTCTCTCTGTATAATGTAACATGTGAGTTGCTTGCACAGTGCTGAAAATAAATGTGCTAAAAAGGCGTAATAGGTTATTCAATTACAGCGCATGGTAGGACAGGGACAATGATTAATCATAATGGGGGGGGGGGCTGGAGTAAACGAATCACAAATGCAAGAAGACAGCAGTACCAATATTAACGTCTTGTTTCTGAAAGTAACTTTCAACACTGTAGCTTGTCAGTCCAAATTATGGGTTTTAAAAAAAATATTCTAATATATATATATATATATGTCAAACGACTTACTGGTCTGACTGTTACTGGGGCAGACGCACACACACGCCCATTTTTCTGTGATTTTCTTGTTTTGGATTTTTATTTTTTATTTTTTTTGCATTATTTGCTCATATGTTTTACCCGGTAAATTCTGATGAAGCAGAGCGACTTCATCTTAGGCGGGCGTCTAGCCCAGAAACCACAGGGAACAAGACAGGGACTATCCTGCATTCCAATTCGTTGCATTGCAGTTCCCTGGTAATACTTTCCCTTATTAATGCTGAGATGAGCCTTTGTATCCAATAGCAACTAGAACTGCTAACAGCACACAATCACATGAGACGGGAAGTGAATAACAGGCGGAAGATGGCGTGTAGCGCTTTCTTGGATACTGTTGCCATGGGCTAAGTTGGAAAAAAACATAGCAGATCATTTGTTCCCATTTCTTCTAAGAAGAAAAAATTAAGTAAAAATAATTAGTGGTCCTGTTACATAAAATGACCACGGTTCTGCCTCCGCAGAAGGAGGCTCCGGGTGGAACTTACACTTTTGCCAGCCGCCCCAGAGCCGTACACAGCCGGAGCAAGTACCGCGAATCCACGGCGGAGCAGTAAGTCTGCCGGCCGGTAACTCGCCGCGCCGCACCATCTGTGATAGCAAACCTTCCTGATTCGTTTAGTTGTTACATACACACGGCACACCATTTGGCTGTATTATTATTATTATTATTATTATTAGCAGTAGTAGTAGTATTGAATCCATAATAATAATAAACTGTAGTTGGAGACGGATTATGAGCTCAGTGTGAAAATGGGACATTTTCTTAGAGCATACCTACTGTAATGTGAAGGTTTTCAGCGGGCTAATAACGCGGCGGATTTTGTTTTTTAATCAGTTTTCATCCTGAGCTGTTTAGCTGCGTTTCCGTTTCCATATAAAACCCTTGAAGTGGGTAATTGAAAACATTATTTCAATCTAAACTTCCACGTTAATGTATATCCCTTTAGGGTTGTGTGTGGGGGGAAGAGCAATGCTTTACACTCTTATTATAACGCAGAAACGATGGGCCGGCCAGTTACGGTAACATCATGTACGACAGGCGGGTCATCCGAGGGAATACGTACGCCCTGCACACTCTGCCGGCGGTGAGTTTCTCGCACCGGGCTGCAGGGCTGCCAGCTCTAACGCTTCTGGCGTGAAACTTTCGCTGACTGAAGCCGGCAGCCCAGGGGCTCGTTTCTTATTACTGTCAGGCGTGAGCGCAGGTGAAACACGTTTGTTTGTGTTAGGCAGCCCAGCTGGACCCTGCGGAGCTGCAGAGGCAGCCGGAGGCCCGCAGGAGAACCGCCGCCCGCAAACGGGCTAAAGATCAGCACCGGGCAGCGACCCCGGACCCGGTGGAGGGCAGGAAGCACACGGACGTTCAGACCGGTACGGTCACACGTCGTATTTAAATTCACCCAGCAAACGGTAGATTATGGCAGAAGTCGGGCGTCATCGTCCACTAACGCCGTTCAGTGTCCAGTGTCAGTATCTGCTAAATAAATAAATGTAACGTGATGAATCCAATTAATCATGGAGCATGTGCATATTTTATGTTTGTGACGTGTATTCCGTTTCTGACGAGGATTAGTTAAAAAATCTTTCATTATTTTAGTCAATAATCTTTGAAGATATATTTATCTCAGATTTTAACTTAACTTAAAGTTTTTACACTTTAACATTTTTACGTTTTTAAATACACATTATAACATTGTGCATTTATTGTGTAGATTATTGGTGTAATAAAGGCAACATTTTATTATTCTTCAGACCTGTACCTTGAGGAACTGAGTGATCGGATTGAGGAATCCAATGCAGGATCCCAGACCGATGCCTTTCTGGATAGGCCAGCGACTCCACTCTTTATTCCTGCGAAGACGGGCAAAGATGTGGCCACACAGATTGAGGACGGAGAGGTATCTTTTATAACAATGACGGGCATACTAGGGTCATCTGAAAGGTAGGACGGACATCAGATACTATGTATGAAATTAGAGTATGGCTGTTTACTGTCCAGGGAACAGATATTCTTGCTAGGATTTAATTACACAGATTTCCCAAAAATCCTCACAGTTGAAGAGATTTACCTTTGGACACGTTACGCCCTCCTGTAATAATTATGCATATTGTCTGTCTCTGGAGCTGTTTGACTTTGACCTGGAGGTGCGCCCCCTGCTGGAGGTGCTGGTGGGGAAGACCATGGAGCAGGCCCTGCTGGAGGTGATGGAGGAGGAAGAGCTGGCCAGCCTGCGGGTGCAGCAGCGTGCCTTTGAGGCCCTGCGTGATGCCGAGCTGGTGGAGGTGCAGAGGCTGGAGGAGAGGGAGCGACGGCGGCGTGAGGAGAAGGTGGGCCTGGGCTTCCGGAACAGCGGGGCCCTTTAGCCAAGGCTGCATCAGGAGAAGGATTTAAGGGCACCTTCCACACATCTGCTGGGATGGTGTGCCGATGTGAGGACTCTCCATACAGGAGCGAAGGATCCGGGAGCAAAGGGAGGTCTTGCAGGAGGAGAAGGAGCTGGCGGAGAAGGTGGCCGCTCGTGCCTTTGCTCAGCAGCACCTGACAGAGCTGCTGCCGTCCGTCTACACCATGCTGCAACAGCATGGCTTCTTCTACGACCCCACGCAGAGAGGTAAGCTCCCATGGAGTCGCCTGCATCACTGCTGTTGAACAGAATACTTTGTAGAATAGGATACAATGGTAATACTTTATTAATCACCGGGGGCAAATTCCCTTTTTGCTTTGCCCCGTCTTGCTTACCGTATAGGTGAGATCAGGCTCGGGGGGCATCCACCTTGCAACACCCAGGGAGCTGGGGGTTAAGGGCCTCGCTCAAGGGCCCAAGGTCATGTGACTTTTCTGCTGAGGCCGGCTTTGTGGGTGGTTGTGTGTTTCTGTCAGGAACGGGATCATTGTTTTTGGGTCCCAGTCAAATATTCACTTTGGGGGTGAGTCAGGAGATTGTAGATAGTTAGCTCGCTAGCAGAACATGCTGCTTCAACTTCTAAATAAGGAATGTGTCGGTTTATTGTTTGTGCAGTTACTGCTTGTGACCAACAGGGGGCTCACGAGTGATGGTAGAGAACTAATGTACTCCAATCTGCTGTGCAGACGTGGAAACTGGGTTCCTGCCATGGCTGATGGAAGAAGTGAGCAGCACATTGGAAAGACGATGTGCAGCCAGGACTATTTTGGACAGTAAGTCACCGCCTCAAGCCAAGAGCAAAGCTTTCATACAGCAACCGGTTTCTGAAGAACTTAGGTAGATGCTTTATTAATCCTATAGACAATTGCAGGTTTACAATAACACAACACATGATTAGACAAAACCAATAAACAATGAGCAATTAAAAGCAACAGTTCAAAGAATGTCAGAGAAAGTATGGCACACAATTCTGTACCAGCACAGAAATGGCTAGCATTGTACAGTGGGTCATACAGTGAGTGAATGAGTGTCCTTGTAATAGTTTGCTAAGATTCCTTCAGTGGTGACCTGTTTGTCCCTTTAAACCTGTATAACATGGTTAGAAGAGGCAGATGACGCTGAGAGCCAGCTGTCAGAGTGACCGTGTAGAGGTGCAGTAATGGAAACTGGCTGTGGCCATCAAATTTAATAAAAACCAGTCTGACTGTACTGTTCCTAACATGAATGATTCAGTAAAATGCTTTCGTTATGGTCCAGCTCAAACCCCCCATCTAGTGGCAAATAAATAAAAAAAATATTAAATTAAATTTTGCATCTTCACGTTTTTATAACCACTTTTAACAGACAAGCTGCATAAAATATCACAAAATATTAATTCTATGATGATTTAGTCGTATGCTAGTACCCAAAACTATATTTATGTTTCTGTATAGCATTTCATATACACCTTTGATTTGTGCCCAAGTACGCTGTGGACGGTTGAAGAATTACTTACTTCCTTCCTGAATGCACAATGTAGTAGCCCAAGGAAGTGTCTAGAGTGGGATTTAAAAAAATTCTCATCTCTGTTTCAGTACTGATCAAAGATGTGACAACGCAGAGGGTAGAAGCCTTCCACCAGGGGGCGGATTTGTCACCTGATTAGAAGTGAGCGATTACGAAAGTAAGTAGTCAAGGCCTGCTTTGCGTTTCTCCTGGAGAGCCTCTTGAGGTTCGTCCTGCCAGCCCCAGCCCACACTTATCAGGGCAAAGCCTTTTACCTGAAGATAAACTACATTATGTCAGTATATTTTCAGTGGCTCTGCTGTAATTTGCATTTTCAATAGTTGTGTTCCATTTAAATGATTGACTGCACTGATGAGACGGGGCTCTCCACACACAAACACACACAGGTGTGCAATATGTAGGTCAGTGGGTGGATTTTAGTTCCGCAGACACCAAACAGAAATTCCACATCTTAATTTCCATCTTAGTGCAGCACTGTAGCTGCCCACTTTATTGGTTGAGGGTTCGAGTCCTGCCCCTGCTCTGAGTGTGGAGTTTGTGCTTGATGCATCTGTGGGCTTCCTATTGCCGTGCAAAAGTCCCGTGCGTCCCTCATTTCAGTCACCACCATGTGAGGGACCGTCACGTGCAATTTTATGGATCGTCATGTGACACTACTGTGATACCATCACACATTTACTAGTTATACACCTGTAAGCGAAGGTGTGAACTGTTACTGACAAATATCTGCTACTAACCATCACTCTGTTCTTTTGCAGGACAAATTCTGTTGACGGTGATTGTACAGCAGACTTTATGGAAGTGTCTTCGTAAAATAAAAGAAATCACACAGATTTTAATTGTGTATTTAAGGTGTCTTAATATAGGATTTAACGGGCCAATTCTAATTTTTGTACAGTATGTTTGTTTCCAAATACTTCTCTGGCTCCTGGGTGACTTGTGGAGACTCTCCAGTTATCAGAGGTGTGTTTTTCTGCTGGGGGGTTACCTCCCCTCACACGTTGCCAGCTCCTTTTACACGGCACATGACCTCTTTGTGATCTTCTGGAATGATCTACATTCTTCTGGAATCTTCTGTTCACCACAACGTCCACTGCTCTGCAAGGGCACCTATGGTGGGAGCCAGTGGGGCATCTGTGCCAGCACTCATTAACCATGGGGCTAAAGGAGGCCGACGTCACTGCAGCCTGTCTGGACTTGCTCAGATTCACAGAGCATTGCCATCCCGTCATATTTCACATGAGTCAGAATAGCCCACTGTACTAACAGGGTGTGAAGCCCTTCAGCTATAATATTGTAGCTATTGCCCTACCAATTGCACATAATCTCCACACAACACAAAAGTTTATTCAGACGTCTCCCCTTTGAAACTGATTAATTACTAAATTTCCATGGAATGACTTTTGGAAGAAACAGCAGCATAGGAAACTTAAGGTTACTGCGTATCAGCTGTTTACTTAGTCGTCTTACAGGTCTGTAATGAAGTTAGTCAGATCGAGGTTAAATACTGCCAAGCTGCAGTCTACGATGTGCGGACAGGGCTGAGAAAACATACCGAGGTGACAATGCAGCTGATCTGCGTCTCAGGGTATAAACAGGCACGATAGCCAGCCCTGGAAGTTGTTAATGGTTAATTTAAGGAAAAGAAAGGAAGCCGATGTGTCAGCGTATACACTGATAGGAGATTAAGAAAAGGGCCTCTTGAAAAAAGGTTCCATTCATTACCACGTTAAAGTAAGTAAATAAGAGCTGGACGAAGTTAGGCTTGGGAGTGGCGCATGTTTGCGGTGGCTGAGATTACGCAGGGTAAGGACTATTCCTTAGCCGTTCTTATCGTTAGTTAAGAAAGTTTAACATTAAAAATGCTTCCGAAATCCAAAAATGGGCGGTGTCGTTTTTATTAGGGCGCCATTAACATATGGAAGCCCGTTTCCGCCATACTAAAAAGTTGTTGGGTATTAAGTCATAATTATGAGATACTGAGTCATAATAATTATACTAATTCATAACTATGAGATCGTAAGTCTAAATTACGAGACAAGATGGATCTATCACATTCCTACATGCAGTTTTCGCAATGCGGTAAAGTTTCAGGATCAATATTCAGTTTTACGGTTGTAATCTTTTAACAAAAGCAAGCCAAGCTGTTTTAAAATGCAATTTTTTACGAGCTGCGACGCATTCCGATCATTCCTGCGCTTCTAGCCTTTTCGCTATTCCTGCTTATTATTAATTGTTAGTAGCTATGAAAATATGCGCTGTATATAATAATAGCGTCAGTAGTTAAAATGGTGCCTAGTATTGCATAAAGTGACCTGTTTTCGTCACCATAAAAATGACTGTTTACTAGGGCACTTGGCTTGCGCTTGAATGCACTCGCGACCAACCTGTCCCTCACAGGTGGCTGCTGGCTTTACGGTGGTTCCGCTATATATACGGCTCTATTTTTAATCGCACTTCGCCATTGGTCGGTATCCGTGTATAGCGCCTTCCCACCCAATTTACTGTTCCGCTGAGTCTGAGGCATGGGCGTGTGTGCGGCCACCCGCCGTCAGCCCTGCTTCGAAGCAGAAATAACAAATCAGCCTGACGGTAAATGCGCTCCGGCATCATTGTTTCCTAACCGCGTCCTCGATAGATGAACTGTAGCGCTTTGTGGAAACCCATGGAACTCTAACCTGCATGTATCGCAAAATAAATAAATAAATCGTAAAATACCTTTTAATCTGCTTCCAGCTGTGTGGGAGATCTCTTGTCTTTTAAGTGGCCCTCACATGCCAATAACTCTAAGCATTTATTATATGGTTCCTAAGGCTGACATTTAGGCTACATGTACTTGTTTTGGAATGTCTTCATTCAAAGTGATGCTCAATAAAGTGCATAAACCTGCCGGGTATTACACTGTAATGGGTCTGAAATGGCATAGGCCTACATGTATGGGTATCTTTGGCCTGTGGGTATCAGAGAAAACCATTCCACAATGGCCACTTTATTATGTATATGAGGTCCTTAACCAAACAGCCTCCTAACAGGTAAGAAAGTCCTTGAAACTGAACATAAACACCACAGATTTTGACTATCACATGATTGTTGGAACAAGAAGTACATGCAGGTTACAGTATCTCAGAAACAACCTGGGATTTTCACACACTATGGTGTCTAGAGTTTAGGAACGAACCTTGGATTAAATAAACATTCAGTCAGGGCATTTCTGTGGTTGAAAGTACCTCATAATGACAGTGGTCAGAAGTGAATCACCAGACCTATGAAAATTAACAGAAAGACAACAAGTGATGACAGCTCAACACAACAGTGGTGTGCAGAAAGGCTTCTCTGAACAAACAGCTCATCAATGCTTAAGTGGTTCTGTGGAAAAAAGTACTGTCCTACCCGGCACCGTGTAGGGGTACCTAATAAAGCAGGTCCTACCTGGCGTCGTGTAGGGATACCTAATCATGTGGGTCCTACCCTGCACTGCATAGGGATACCTAATAATGTAGGTCCTACCTGGCACCACCTAGGGGTACCTAATAAAGCAGGTCCTACCCGGCGTCGTGTAGGGATACCTAATCATGTGGGTCCTACCCTGCACTGCGTAGGGATACCTAATAATGTGGCTCCCACCCGGTGCTGCGTAGGGATACCTAATAATGTGGGTCCTACCTGGCACCGCATAGGGATACCTAATAAAGTGGGTCATACCAGGCACCGTGTAGGGATACCTAATAATGTGGGTCCTACCTGGCAACGCGTAGGGATACCTAATAAAGCAGGTCCTACCCGGCACCATATAGTGACGCCTAATAAAGTGGATCCTACCCGGCTTCATGTAGGGATACCTAATAAAGCAGATAATACTTGGTGCCATGTCGGGCTACCTAATAATGTGGGTCCTACCCAGCGCCGCGTAGGGATACCTAATAAAGCGGGTCGTACCTGGCGTCACATAGCAGTATCTAATGAAGTAACCACTGAGTGATTATCTGATAAGGTGTCCAGAGCACGAATGTGTGGGAATTATTGTCAACGCAAGTAAAAAAAAAAACACTAAGTTCCAGTTTTTCTCCATGTAATTTATTTTTTATCTAATCACAGGAGCCAGTGGTTAAGAACTGTACCAGTGAAGGTTCTTCGGCAGCCCACAGCTGGACTGTGCAGCTCCCTTCCCCTCTATTTTAACTCCACCTTAGACACTTAGGGCTTGGTGGGTGTGTTCTTCTTTTTTTTCCCCATATGCTCCCCCATATTTTAATGACACCTTAGTTCACACACAGGT
>JAODUD010000039.1:16224920-16237619 GCA_026784285.1 Stomatorhinus walkeri | reverse complement strand
TTTCCCCCTTTCACTGATTCCCCCCCCCCCCCCCCGCTGATCATTGGACCGTGCAGTCGGTTCCTGGCAATGGGATCCAGTATTGCAACATGACATCATAGAAACATCCAGCAAATTCGCCATCCCCCCCCCCCCCCCCACCGTGGCGTCACCGACATGCTCGGCCTCGTGGCCCCCGGCGCGTCTCGCTGGGAGGACGTCTGTCAGCAGCCTGCGAAAGGGGTATTCTGTTTCACAACAAAGATGGCCCTCCGTATAAACAAAAGGGATCCAGCAGCTGCCAACCAGGAAATAGCTGGCGCTGGGGCAGGGTGGGCGGCGGCGCGGGGGCGGGGCCTGTGTGCGCTCGGCGTGGCCACGTTCCTCCGGAAATGACCGCCATGGTGTTTGCGTCTTTCCAGTGTAACATAAATGAGGGTAATGTGTTTCCAAGCCCCTCTCTGCGCATCCATCAGGCCGCCCCTGCTGCTGGAGGAAGCCCGGCAGGGTAGCAGTGAAAGGCGTTCTTTGTTCTGCCATGTTAATGGATCCCCCCCCGGCATGCCATTTCCCAGAAGGATCCCCCCCTCTAGACGCACTAATACTAACGATGGATCCAGGCTGCGTCCCTCCCCACCCCAAACTGCCCCCTTTTGTAATTCTGGGCACCCAGTGTAGCTGCCCTCCTGTGTGTGTGTGTGTGTGTGGTGGGGGGGAGTGATAGTTTGAGGTGCAGAGTCTTTCTGTCTGTGTTCCTGTTCGGTGTTTAGCCATGGCTGTGCCTCTTAGCGAAGCCCAAATGCCCCCTGACCTCGTTCGGCTACTCTGCACGGAGGAAGCGCAAGGTGGAGTGGCTCCATTAACCAGCCCCGCGGGTGGGAGGTGCCTCGCTGTGCGACGGAGATGGGAGATGGACTGTCCTAGCTCCTGCTTGCTGGCACTGCTATAAGCAAACATGTCCCTGATGCTTTACATGGTGTGTGTGTGAGGGCCTCTGCCTCTTGTCCAGAGTCAGAATTAAGCAAGACCCTTTTGTTATTAGCGGGGGCCTCACGGGTCACATGGTACAGCCAGGGGTGTTTACCCTTTTGTTATCAATCCCTCCCACAGCCCCAGTTGCTCCCCTCCTACTGCCAATGTTTGAGCCACATCGTTACTCTGTGTGAGGTGCCCTGATATTATGCTTTAAATCCCCCCCCTTTATTTCCACACACACCACGAAGTACGATCCCGTTCTTAACCTGCGAGTTCTCTGATGCTGCTTTCACTTTAAGTTGTGTAAGATACGCCGACGTGGATCTCATTCGTAGTGGTTTTAGGGGCTTTTCTGGTGACTGATGTTGGCGTTTGTTCAAAACCCGACTCCAAAGCACCTCAGGCAGACGAGTCTGGTTCCACTCTAACTGAATAGCAGTGAGGGATGCCTTTCTCTTGTGGAGCCTTGCTGTCCTGCTGTTGGTTTGTGAATATTCCTTATGGCGCGGAGAGCCCGTGTTGGAGTGCGTTAGTGCTGGGTCGATTGGGATGCTCCATCCATCCATCTCCTGGTTGCAGTGCTGCGGTGTACCGCTTCGCCCCCCTCCCAGTACCTTCTGCGGCCCCCGCTCACAGCCTCTCTATCCCCACAGGTCAATGTCCGCGTCACCACCATGGACGCTGAGTTGGAGTTTGCCATCCAGCCCAGCACCACGGGGAAGCAGCTCTTCGACCAGGTCTGTGCTGCCTTCAGCAGCTCTTCCTCCCTGCCTCCTGATCTCCTGTTCTTCCACCTCTTCTCTGGATGCACGTTACCTGCATATTTCCTGCATACACACTCCCCAGTGCCGGTTGCTGTCCGACTCGCCTGTGCTAAGAGCATTACGCAGATGTCACTGTGCAGATAATGAGATTATTTGTGTGGCAATTTGCTTCTGAAGATCTGTATTGTCCTAGAACCTTTTTTCCCCATAAAGAAATGCTATCCTGGGTATGGAATCAGCCTGGACTGGCAGAGGATTCAATTAAACAGCAATTTAATTCATTTAAATCTGGAAATGGAAAAAGTAGTTGTCCAGTCTATTCAAACTGGCCTGCCACCAAAAAATGGACTGTGTCCGGCTGAACCGGAGCCCAGTCTGTTCCTCTCTGTTTGGGCCAAAGACTTGGGTAGAGCGCCTGCACTGCCGTCCTGGGATCGAATGATCAGAAAGAGTGAAGCTGGGAATTCCATGCAAACGGTCATTAAGGAATAGGCCTGTGCTCCCCCCGTCTCGGCTGGGCCTCAAAAAGGGGAAGCCTCCACAGGTTACAGCACAACAGAGACCCTGGGCAATGATAAGGGCTTAACTGCACACACACGGGTGAGGCTGGGCATAAGAGGGGTGACATGTGGGCACGAGGCCAGGAAGCTGAATCGTGAGGGACCCCGCGGTCACAGGGACCCTGCGGCCAGCTTGGCCCCTGGGCAGGCCGGGGTCGTCTGCGCACGGCTGGGCGTGGTGGATCAGGAAGTTCAGAACCTTCCTCTCGCTGACACGTCCCCTGAAATGAAGCGTTCGATACTGCTGGGCATTCCACATGTGAAAAAATGCGCTTCTGTCACCATGGAAGCCCACGGGGCGTACTCAGGCGGAACCGGTACCTACCTGACGGGTTTGTCGGAAGAATGTCAGATTTGTAGCTCTGATGTGAGTCTTGGGATGCTTTTGAGGCTGTGTGGGCCGTACTCGGGGGTGCAGGGTGACGCTCCATACTCGGTAACCCAGAATTAATCAAGTGGAACCAGCTTGCAGAGCATGGTTAGGCACGCCCAAATCTCACGGATCGGTGTCGCAGGTCTTGTGACGTACTCTTCGCTGGCTTTTATATATCTAATAAGATTTTATCAGAGAAATGGGTTTAATTTCCACTGTCTGAGGTCAAATTTGACGTCTCTATGATCTGCAGCAGTCAGATGGCTTTAGAAGCAGGGAAAGGCCGCAAGGTGATGTAATGAGGGCGTTCGCGTGGTCCTAATGGCCAACGTCCTCCCCACCTGAGTGCTGGCCCTGCCCTTTTCTGCTGGAAATGCTGAGTGTTCAGTCCTCCAGCCCCGAGCCCCTCCCTGACCTCAGAGCACGGGTCTGTGTGGGAAAAACGGCGTGGTTTGTGTCTGGTGCCATCATGGCTGGTGTTTCCACCTGGGATCCCTTTTGACGGCCCTCCTGTGTACCCTAACACCCCCGTCCCCAGCTGGGGCTCTCATGCCAGCGAGACTCGCCAATCCAGACCCCCGCTGTCGCGTCCACAGATGAGGGATCTGCGATCAATGCTACCGGTGAGGCCTTATCTACTACAGCTTGAGTTTATCTTTCGATTTGTTGCGCTCGAGAGAGGCGTCACCCTCAGAAACTCCCTTCAGATCGGAGCAGGAGCGTAGCGGCCTCTGGAATGCGATTCCGGCCTCCGCGGTTTCTCCGTTCTCTGCTTATCTTGGGGAGCCACCCCCAGATGTCCTTCTACAATGTGCGTTTATCAGAGATGGACATTTCAGGTCCAGAAAGTAAAAATCCACACCATGATTTTGTTTCAACCAACCAGTCAAGTACTCTGTGACTGTGACTCTTTATATTCAACTGGTTGGATAAAAGAAAATCCTGGTTTGGATTTTTACTTTCTGGACCTGAAATGTCCAACTCTGGCGTTTATGAATAGCAAACGCCGGCTCGCCCCTTAGATAGCATAACGCTAATGATAGAAACTGACACCATTTTCATAATGTAAGATAAAATGCCATCTGCACCTACTCCAGCGCTCATGAGTCCTACATCGAGGCCTATCCTCCTCCCCTATCCCTCCCAAGGCAAACGGCCGCATGAATGGGCTGATTGTGTCCAGAAGTATTTAATCAGTGGTCAGTGCCGAGGAAAAGTGGTGCTCTCCAGTTTCTGCCGGGAGTTGATTTGCCCGCTTGGTCCGGCTCCACTGCGCCGGCCCCATCTACGGAGTATTTCATTGGCGTGAGGATCTGGGCCTGGCTCATGCGCCAGCCGCCTCATTTCGAGGTCACCGCGGCATGTATGGACCCCCCCCCCTCCCCAGCCCCCCCTGATACCCACCTGAGGAATCCGCAGGCAGGCCGGAGAGCCTCCACTTCCAGGTCCCACTCCTGCAGTGGCCGTTTTGGGTTTAGGTGCCCGTGTTCCTCAGAATGCCTGAACGGCGACACGCTGCTGCTCTCGGCGCCTGGGGTGCACGTTGTCCACGTCCGCTCGTCCTCATGCGATGACGGCGGGCGCTATCGAGTGACACGTTCGGTGAGTGTCCTCGCGCTGGGTGGCCTCCTCCTCACCTAGGCGGGCCTGACATCTGACCCCGTCTGGAAGACTTTGATTAACCCTCAGTGTGCGACGCCCCGTGCTTTATTAATTACATGAATTTTTCATTAATTTGGGTGTTCCCAATGACGGCCCACTGGCATAACACTTCTTCTTCCTCTGATTTATATTTCCTCATATATAGGAATATGTGTCTGTACAGCTGATTTTCTATTGATGCTTTTAAGGGCAGTTGGTGTGTGTGTGTGTGTGTGTGTGTGTAATTTATTATTCTGTATCGCTGCATTACATACACATGCAAACAGGTCAATATATTGTAGACTGTGAATATTTTTGCTTTTATGTTTGTATTATTGACTCTGGTGTGAATTATCAGTGCATGCTTTTCTAACTGTCTTAGTTCATTCAAAATTGCGCAGTGCCCCTGAAGACAGCATTTCACGATAGCTGTGTATGGTGCACACGTGTCCTTGCACACTGGGAGGACAGTGGTGAATTGCTGCTTGCCAGTTAACCTGGAGGGTCCGTCACGATGCTCCCGTTGTTTCCTTGTGTGCTGTTACCTTCTCTGTGATGACTTTGTTCCTTAGTTAACCCAAAGCTAACGGTTATCCTGACCGCCTAAACCCGCTAACCCTAAGCCCACGGTCTGCGTTCCTCACAGGTGGTCAAGACCATCGGTCTGCGGGAGGTGTGGTACTTTGGCCTTCAGTACATGGACAGCAAGGGATACTTCACCTGGCTGAAACTTGATAAAAAAGTAAGGAAGGTTGAAGCCGTCGTTTGTCTTTTGCAGCTCGTTGGGAGGCAGGGGCCCCGGATAGGGGACGATGGAGAGGCCCCTCCATGTTCTGGGGTTTCATCTCAGTGGAACAGTCATGTACAGAACTAGAGATGCACAGTGTTTTTGTTAATAGTGTTTCCTAATTCGGTCCTCAGGGACTCGCAGATAGTCTGCATTTTAGGACTGTGGACTGTCTGGCAGGGAGCAAAAACATGGACTCTATCTGTCCCCGAGGACCAGATTGGGGAGCACTGGGCTTTCATAATGACATCAGCTAATTATTGTTTAAAAATCATATATTGGCATCGGTCTGATGGGTAACAATATCGATCATGACTAACACAGTATGTATATGTTAGGCAGTATTCAAAGTTTATAGTACCACAGCTAAAGACACAGATCCTAAAATAGTAGAGATGGACTGCACTGGATGATGCACTATTTCCTGTAGTGGAGGACGAGGGATTCCGTCAGCTTATTTGCCACTTGGAACCTCCCAAGTCGGAGCGACATCTCACTGCCTGATTATATACGGTTGCACATTGCCGAGATCTTAGGAAGTAACATCAGGTTTTCTGCAGATCTGTGGAGATCAGAGGTTAGCCACTTATCGTTATCAGCGTCTGCCAAAAGTTTCTACATTGGTGCACCGCTCTCCTGAACGACCTGAGATTTAATGCCTTGACTAAAGTGTAAATGAAGCCTCAGTGTGCAGAGAGCTGACGCAACCGTCGTCTCGGCCAGCTGTCGGTTCCCCTGCACGTGGCTGATCTTCATCCCCTCCATCAGCCCAAGCCGTCAGCCGAAATCTTTAATTCAAAAAATGCCACCAGTAAGTGAAGCTGCCCCCTGTGGAAGATGGTGTTCGGTGAGGCCGCCACTGCGCGTAAGGAGGTGAAGACCTCGCGTGTCGGGTTCCATTGGGTGTCAGCGGATGCCGTTTAGCCGCACAGGGGTCAGCTGACCAACCAGGTGCCGTTTAATTAAAGACTGCAGCTTCATGTTCTCCAGTCGTCGGAGCTCAGCTCTTTTTTTCTTTTCTTTTCTTTTCTTTTCTGGGGTTGTGAAATTCCCCAAAGAGTGCGGAGTGTCTGACTCCCATGCCTGTGGACCTCCTGGGCAGGAGACCGTTTGGCTCGAAGCCATTTAGCAGAATCCTGTATAGCGCTTTACCTGTAACTTGTATCTCGCCCTGACATTTCGGCGCTGTGAACGATGGTGCGGCTCAGTTGGTTAGCATACTGCGTCTGTGATCAGAAGGCCGGTGGTTTAAATCCCAGGGTCGGCAGAGTGATTTCACAATTGAGCCCTTGAGCCAAGGCCCTTAGTCCTCGGAGCAATTGGGGATTATCTGACCCCACTTTCTCAAAAGCATGCACATCATTTTGCATAGATACATCTGCTAAGTTAATGTAGCGTAAATGAGTAATTGGGACGCAAGAGTCACAGTGGGAGCAGCGTCCTCACAGCATGTTATCTGAGTGCAGTGTCATCCGTAGGGACTCGAGCTTTTAGAGGATGCTTAGATCCTACCCGGGACGCCCTTAGCACGACAGGTTGGCAGCAAGTGGCAGTGACGGCGAACAGACGGCCCTATCTTCCCCTTCCCCTCTGCTCCCCAGGTGGCATCTCAGGACGTGAAGAAGGAGAACCCACTGCAGTTCAAATTCCGGGCCAAATTCTTCCCAGAAGACGTGTCCGAGGAGCTGATCCAGGACATCACGCAGAAGCTGTTCTTCATGCAAGTGAAGGAGGCCATCCTGACTGACGAGATCTACTGTCCCCCGGAGACGGCCGTGCTGCTCGCCTCCTATGCCGTCCAGGCCAAGCACGGGGACTTCACCAAAGACGTGCACCGTGCCGGATACCTCACTTCTGACCGCCTGCTGCCCCAGCGGTGAGTGCCTCTCTCCAGAGGACCACAAGGCGGCAGCTGACCAGTCCATAGACCACAAATTGGGGGCACCACCAGTGATTAGCGTCACGCTGTGTTATCGACGACCAAACTGTGGATGCTGTCAGAGTATCCTAGGGTTTCCCCATAACCCAGTGCTGGTTCTAGTGGTGTCCTCCTGGTTTTAAAGTCCCCCTTCTCTCTGCCCTCAGTGTGTTGGAGCAACACAAACTCTCCCGAGAGCAGTGGGAGGAGCGGATCCAGGTGTGGCACGAGGAGCACCGCGGCATGCTGAAGTAAGCCGAGTGAGGCCGTCGCTAAGCCCCTAGCCCTGCCGACACGGCGGGTCATCTCGGGCCAGCGCCGCCTCTCATGGGCTCGTGTCGGGTTTCAGGGAGGATGCCATGCTGGAGTACCTGAAGATAGCGCAGGACCTGGAGATGTACGGTGTCAACTACTTCGACATCAAGAACAAGAAGGGCACCGAGCTGTGGCTGGGCGTGGACGCCCTGGGGCTCAACATCTATGAGAAGGACGACAGGTGAGTCGCCCCCAGACCCCAACTCTCAAGGGTATCTGTGTATGGCACAGCTCATCAAGCAGCTACGGGTTAATCTCTGCTAGACTCCCCTGTCTATATACTGCGTCTATCCGTCTGTCCATCCATCCATCTGGCCGTCTTCAGTATGCTTATCCTAGTCTGGGTGCCGGAGGTCCCAGTGCCCATCTCGGGCTGGGCTGCCTGTAACATCTTTGCTGATGTGAACATTGCCTGAAAAGTGTCTTCAGACTGCTTGGTCAAAGGCTCTGCCATTAAAGCCCCAGGCCCAGCAGGGCTGCCGCTCTGAGCCGCCGTTAGAGGCTCTTCCCATCGGCGAAGGCATCCCGTCAGTCATTGAATCCCCCCCCCTGTCCGTCACGGGGCTGCAGGCCGCAGCTTCAGACAAACATGACTGTGCCACCGCGGTCAGTGACCTGAGCTTCTCAGAGCCGGGGCTCATGATATCCATAGGCGTGTATTTAAAGCTCAAGCTAACAGGACCTCTGTGGGCCGGGCTCTGGGTGTCATTCCAATTCGGGGGGGGAAATCCCCTGAAATTACCACCCATTACACAGACCTTCTGTTATGTTCCTGCTCAGCATCTTTACTAACTTGATTAATGTGGTTTGACAGCTGTTCTTTTTAACATGGTCACACTGAAACCTTTTGTGGAGAAATCCATGGTTTTCGGGTCTAGTAGAGCGTGACACACACACACACACACACTAGATACAGTGTTGTCTGGGCTCAGAGAACAAACGCCTCTCTCCTGCAGTGCCCTCACTCTTGCCGTAACCATGGCTACCCGGACTGGTTTTTCAGGCAGCGCTGGCCTTAAGAATGTGGGGCCTGCCTCAGAGCCGGGGCCCAGGGAGACGGATCCAGGAGAAGCCGTGCACTTAACCCTCGGGGGCCCACCGCCGCCGCCCGCCTGCACGGACACAAGGCTGCTTTGATGGCGACAGAGCAGCCTTTGTGAGGCCGGGTCCCCACGATGTGGCACGAGTCCCCCACGCACACATCCGGGCCAGGCTGGCCCTGCCCGTCGAGTCTCTCGAGCTGCTTTTGTGTGCTTTGCAAACGTCGAAACTCTTGGGAATGCGTGAATCACTCCGCGCTCCAGACGCACCTCACGCCATTCATACCTGAAATGTCAGTTTTCAGCTAGCGGGGGGTTTGTCAGTCTCTCGGCCTGCTGTAGGTAGAAAGGCAGCTGACTGGCATTGGCATCTGCCAAGCTGAACGTCCAGACCCCGGGGTCCTCCCTGGCCCCACCTGGTGTGCCGCCCTTGTTTCTGCTGTCAGTGCATGTGGACTTTTCGGTCGCTTTTTAAAGCTCCCATCCTTTAGCAGTCTGGCTCCCCAGCCCTGGCGCTTCATGCCACGATTCAGGACTTTCTGTGTGACACACAGGCCAGCGTCAGACTGTACAAGTCTGCAGGCATGGGATTGGAGAGCACTGATGCGCCCACAGATTCTCGCGTGAATAGGAATGTGTCCGCATAATATAGAGTGGTTTCGACGGGCAGAAAATGGGCAGCTAATTGGCCAGCTTGAGTGGCTTTTGTTTTCTTATCTCCATCCTGAACTCCTGTTCTCAGACTGACTCCGAAGATTGGGTTTCCCTGGAGTGAAATCAGGAACATCTCCTTCAACGACAAGAAGTTCATCATAAAGCCCATCGACAAAAAGGCTCCAGTAAGTGACACCCCCGCCCCCCGGCGTTTGGTATGAGCACACTCGGCCTGATGGGAGGGGCTCCAATGGAAACAGATTCTGTTTACCTCACTGTAAATTGAGCCTGTGTCCCCTGTGTTGGCATGTGGCACAGTGAACACAGGGACTCTGGCCATTGTTTTGCACAGTAATATTATAGATGTGATTTTATAGTCCATTTGTAAAAGAAGGATCTCTGGGTGTAAATGCACACCCGAGCATGTCCCCAGCATGTCCCGTCAACCGCCTATCCGATGTCGCCTGCAGAAAGCAGGCCCCGACCCGATAGCACAGCGGTCATTGACCTGCCGCTGACCTCGCACCTGGCCACATGGTGCCGACCAGGCCCCACCCCCATGAGTTCCACAGCATTTGACAGGCCCTAAAGCAAGGACATAATCCCCCTCGATTTTATGAAGGGAGACCCAGATTACTTGGTTACTGGGTTGAATAGCCTGGGATGTCGTAACCATGGGCGTGAACCGAAGAGCACAAATGCTGTTACAGCATGGAGTGAGTGCGTAACCGCTGCACGGGTGCATTCTGAGAGGGAGCTGGCCAACTGTGATCGTCTGCATCATGATCCCGTAAATAGCTAACGTGATACATTGGGAAGGACTGTCACCTACAGGAGGCCATGGGAACTGCAAGTAAACAGAGTAACCATGCAACAGGTTGTGGTCAAACAGTTACTACGTCAGCTTCTCATCTATGTAATATGAGGGTTTTCTTTACAAGACTGAGACGGACAAACTTGCAGGAACAAATGACACATTTTTATAATAGCTTTGCTAACGTGTTTGGTGAGAGGTAGGCGTGCGGAGCTGCGTGTCTGCTTCACCCGCTGCTTTTCCTCGCGCCACGAGCTGCCTCGCATGACATTGCCACCCTAACCCGCCCCACAGGACTTCTTGTTCTATGCCCCCCGGCTGCGCATCAACAAGCGCATCCTGCAGCTATGCATGGGCAACCACGAGCTGTACATGCGACGCCGCAAACCCGACACCATCGAGGTGCAACAGATGAAGGCGCAGGCCCGTGATGAGAAGCACCACAAGCAGATGGAGAGGTAGGGGTGGGAGTGAGGTTGGTGGGGGCATGCCTGCCATACACAAGGAGGTGTGCGGTGGGCATCTGTCTATAATGTGTGATTATTGGCAAGACTATATAATGATGGACATGGACCTTGTTTGCGTTCCCAATGTAGGATTACGATCATCTGAGCCATGTGCAGTACAGAGTGGAACTGATTTTTTTTTTTGGTTAATTTACATAGTTAATATTAATATATTAAGGTAATGGGAGACTGAGGGAAGGTTACTGCCTATCTCCCAAAGATAACAGTATACGTTCCACATTGGACACAGTTAACAGGCACGCTACATAAAGCCGGTGTGATTCAACAGGACTTGACAGTAGTGTGCCGTGAACGTGAGGCCCTTGTGGGAACATCACTCCATGTCACATGGATCAGGATGCTTGCTGGTCACCATCACAGCACCCTGAGACAGA
This sequence comes from Stomatorhinus walkeri, assembly GCA_026784285.1. NCBI lineage: Eukaryota > Metazoa > Chordata > Actinopteri > Osteoglossiformes > Mormyridae > Stomatorhinus > Stomatorhinus walkeri. The sequence continues at coordinate 16,226,898 of JAODUD010000039.1, read as the reverse complement.
AGATATTTGTAGTTTTTATCAAGATCAGCATAAACCGGTGGTTTAAAGGTCAAGAACCGATAAACTAGCAGCTTAAGGGGTTTTCAATAAATCAGTCAATAGTATTCAGTTCCTAGGTAGTTTCTGTTTTATAAGGTTTAAAATAGTTTGAGTTATTAGGATAGTTGTTTTTCTGTAATGAAATTATATGAAGATTTCATAGATTAACACCCACGTGTTAATACCACATCTGGCTGTAGCTACACCGGTAACAAACAATATGGCCGTACTTTTAGTTTTCAGTACACCATGAATCTCGTTATACCTCGTTCCAATCCAATGTCAGATCCGGAGGCAGCGCCCCCGGCTGCATCTCCTTTATCCGCCGCCGCCACCCCCCCCGCCCCCCCCCACATGCGTCACTGCACTTTGTGTCGTCGCTCTTATCTGCAGAGCCCAGCTGGAAAATGAGAAGAAGAAGAGGGAGGCCATCGAGCGGGAGAAGGAGCAGATGGAGCGGGAGAAACAGGAGCTGATGATGAGGCTGTACCAGATCGAGGAGAAGACCAAAAAGGCCGAGAGAGGTGGGGGGCCTCACCAGGGACCTGGGGGGGGGGCACCCATTAGAGAGGAGTCTCGAGACGATGCAGTCACTCATCAGACTATAAGGGGTTAATCGTTTCCGGACTTGCTGATTGACCTTTGTGCACATTAGCTGTTCATTGAAGATATCTGCAGACTCATCTGGCAGACTCTGCTCTCTGATCTCTAAAGGCTGAGTACCTGAGTCTAACTCCGTTCTAAAGTGTAAAAACCAGAATTAAGCAAATCCAGCGTAAATCTGAGATTTTCTGCATTTACATGCCGTTGGAGAATCGGGTCACCGGGGATTCGGTCAGCTAGCTGTGGCACCTGGGGCTGAAGCGGGCCGTCGCTGCGCTGACGGTTGCGTTTCCTCCGCAGAACTGCATGAGCAGATGCAGCGCGCCATTCAGCTGGAGGAGGAACGCCGGCGGGCGGAGGAGGACGCCATGCGCCTGGAAGCGGATCGCCAGGCCGCGCTGATGGCTAAGGAGGAGCTGGCCAGGCAGGCTGAGGACCAGTTGAAGAGCCAGGAGCAGCTGGTGAGGAAGGGGGGGATGGGGTGACCTGGATGGTTGGTGGGTTCATGGGAAATGTAGTTTTTTGACTGCCTGATTAACTATACAGGAAGCGGGAGGTGTTGTTTGTGTTTAAGTCTCAGTTGGGTCCCTCTGTCAGGCTGCGGAGCTGGCAGAGCACACGGCACGGATCGCCCTGTTGGAGGAGGCTAAGCGCCGGAAGGAGGTGGAAGCCAACACGTGGCAGCTCAAGGTGAGCGTGAGGCTGCAACGCGCCGCGACGGCTTCTCAGAGAGCACCAGAGAGGTTCAGCGTGCCAACGTCTTCAGTGGCGCGCTGAATGGGCACTTGAGAGTAGGTGTGTCAAGCTTTGACAAAAACTGCCGATTGTCCCTCAGGCCGAAGAAGCACAGAAGGACCTGGAAAAGACCAAAGAGGAGCTCCATGGGGTGATGATGGCCCCTCCTCCTCCTCCACCGCCCCCCGTCTACGATCTCATGGACGATAACGAGCAGGAGGACGGTGAGGAGAGCAACAGCAGCTACAGCGCAGAGTTCCAGAATGAGGGCATCAATGATCACCGCAGGGAGGAGGACCGCCTCACTGAGGCTGAGAAGAACGAGCGTGTGCAGAAGCAGCTGCAGGTAAGCCACACCCCCTCTAGCCCTTCCCCATCTAAGCCACAGCCACAAACCCCACCCACCGCTCTGTGTCAGCTGTATCATGTGACCTCTCATTTCCTGGGTGGCGTTTGCGCGTATCTGATGGCCGGCTCACTTGCCATGTACACTGTTACTGACATTGCCTTACTTTAAGCTGAAATCAAGGTAGCTTTGTGTCTGTGAGTTCCCCAGTCACCCTCACCTCCTTGCTCCCCCCCCCCCCCCAGGCTCTGACCT